>PVJO010003277.1:0-126287 GCA_004026905.1 Hystrix cristata | reverse complement strand
TTCCAGGGCTTTCCCTTGTTCACCTTCCCCCATACCCTCAGAAATATTCTTGAACACAGCCTCGATTCTCTTTTGCCAGTGCCACATCTAGCTCTTCCGGTTCCCTCTGCCCATCTCTCACAGAATCTGGATGGAGTTCCTGTCAGTCATTTCCCATTATTTCTAGGTATTATTTACTTTCTGTACTAATATTTTTATCGTATGATTTTAATTCCTTTCATTTCATGTATTTTATTTTAAATTGTAAATTTTTAAGAAGGTATAAGCAAATAAGAAAAGAAATTATTTCAGAGAAGATCATCTCAATCAGGGTCCTCCCCTCCCTCAGATCTCTGATTCCTTAGGGATGAGGAGTGTAAGTCGAGTCAGACTCAGCTGCTGTAAGCCTGTTCTTTGGAGGCCACGTGCATTGACCTTAAGTCTTCTGGGATTTGGGGTGTCACCAATCTCAAATGCAGGGTCACCAACAGGCCTATTCCTCTGCCTTGCCAACTTTGGTTTCTTCCTCCAGAGTGGAGCACATTATGGCATGACTAGGGAATTCTCTCCTGTTTTAAAGATGATTTTTTGATATAGAATATTACACCTTTTTGGTGGCTCCCACATCCTCATCATTTCTATAACTGTAATGAGGTGTCAAAGAACAAACATGTTACTGAATGACAGGAATGAAATTTTCTTACTAGAAAAATTGCCTCCAAAGACTGTTTTTGTTGCACATGGCACGACATAGTGCATTGTGTACCACCTTAACCTTTCATCTTCTGCTTACCCAAAGAGTTCTGCTTACCCTGGGAGCTCAGGAAGCATGTTGCTGCCCTGAGCCTTTGAAGAAACTATGCTATCTAACTGGAATGCTGTATAATCGACCTTTGTTAGAATTCCTATTGTCATTGAATATAAGTCATTAAAGATCACGATGTTTATACGAACTTGTCTGGCAAGCAGTTTTGGGTTTCTCTATGAAGATGCTCATAGATTTTCCTTCTTTAGAAAAATCTTGTGGAGGTTGAAAATTGGTTTTCTTAACAAATTCTTACCTTTCTTGTAGTTGGCATCAGCAGTGAGCATCTTTGAATTCATCATATTGATTCGTCTCTCAGACTGATCAATGGATATGAGATTAACTGTAAGAACAGAAGAGATGTTTAAAAACCAGTCCAGCTTTTTAAAAATAAAACTGGAAAATCTGTTATAATATCTATACTCATTTATAATGCAGCCATAGAATCATACAATCTAGAACACAGACAAATTAACTCCTTAATTTCATGTATTAGAACTGTGAGCCCAAAGCAAATGAGTGACTTTTGATGGTTATACAGACAACAACACTCAAACTCTAGATTTTCTTGATCCCAAATTCGTTGGTCCTTCCACCATATTATGTAATCAAAATATTTATAAGTACTACTAGAATTCCATTTAAGCTCATAGAAATGCCCATTTACTGATTGAAATCATACATTGGTATATATATATGTGTGTGTGTATATATATGTGTGTGTGTGTGTGTATATGTGTGTGTGTGTGTACATATATATATATATCATTCTCAATCAATCAATGTCTGTGTGCCCTGAGCCAGTCTCATGTTTGTGTTTGTGTTTTGTGTGGTCTACACTCAGTACAAGCATTTGCCAGGTGATAGTCATTTTTGTAGGAACTATTTATTATAGCCTCAGTCCCTCTTTTTTATTAAGCCTACCCTTCTACCAAGTACTTGAAGAAATGGATCTTGTGAAGGATATTTCATTTTCATGTAGTTCTTAAAGGACTGGTTTCAGCTCGTCCTAAAATAGATCATAAAGCAGGGCATTATGGGAGGCATCTATAATCCCTGGCCTCTGGGAAGCTGAGGCAGGAGAATAACAAGTTTGAGCCCAGCTTTGCAACTTAGCGCTTAATGAAGCCCTGTCCCAAAATGAATTTTAAAAAAGGGCTGGGGATGTAGTTCAGTGCAACATCCCTGGGTTTAATCTTCAATAACACATACACACACACACACACACACACACACACACACACACACACAAAAATCACATAAAATATAATTACAGAATCTGAAAATTGGAAAACAATCTCTTGTGCCCACTGTGGATTTTTTTTGGTAGTGGGGGTGGTGCTGGGGATTGAATTCATGGCTCTGGCATTGAGCTACATCCCCAGACCCTTTCCTATTATTTTTATCTTTTTTTTTTTATGGATTTTTTTTGGGGGGTGCTGGGGATAGAACTCAGGGCCTTGTGCTAGCTAAGCAAGCACTTTACCACTTGAGCTAAATCTCCAACCTCTTTTTTTAAATCTTGAGACAAGTTCTTGTTAAGCCACCAACTTGTCCAGGCTGGGCTCAAACTTGCAGTCTTCCTGCCTGAGCCTTCTAGAGTGCTGAAATTACAGGTGTGTGCCACCACGCCGGGCTGTCATGTAAAAATATTTTAAATAAAAGAAAAAGCCCTCCATAACTCTTCAACAAATAGTGTAACTTGCAACCATTAAAATCAGTCACTTTATATCCAGTACAATTCCTTATAACTGAAATGGAATCGCATGACTTATTTATATCTCCTGTTGAAAGATCATTTACAAAATTGTTGTGGTTGATAGAGATAATAAAGAAAAAAATAAAATGTCTGTTTCCTAATGATGAATGAACCTGATATAAATAGGGGGGAAGGGAGGAGAGGGGAGGGGCGGGGGAGAGGGGGAGAACCAAGATGCACCATGTATAGGTACAGAATAAATGTAATGAATGTGACCAATGTATGTAGAATGTACCAATACATGCTCTTGGTTTAAAATAAAAAATAAAAAAAAATGTCTGTTTCCTAATGACTATCTTTATTCATTGAAAAATATATTTTGCTTCTGAAAATTTTAACAGGGAGAATTATCATGAAATGAAGTGAGTGATATCAGAATTAATTAAAGTCAAACTTGGGAATGATTTGTTTTGAGGGTAGACAGAGAAGCAAATGTTCCCAGGCAAGCTGTAAGTCAGTCCACTGGTTCTTCCGCCACTGCCCACCAGAACAGACAATATTTTGAGTCGGGGTGGGGAGCGGGCGACTAAACCGAGGCTTCCAGAAGAGATGCCCCTGAAATCAGATACAAAGCACAATCTGGCTACAAGCACAATCTTTATAGTACTCCTTTACGAAAGGAGAATTTAGATGATGTTGATTCTAATGATCACATGTGGCTGGTAGTCCTGTGCTGTCCCAGTGTCACTGAGGAACTTTCCTTGAGAACTAAGTTTCTCGATTCCATATTCCTGGGGGCAGCACCGTTGAAGATGGAGAACAGAAAGAAATACCCGGGTGAGAAAGCTGCCCAGCATTCAGGCAGAACCTGGTTGGAGAGGAAATCTGTTCCCATGATTAGCGAGCTTCCCCAGCTAGCCTGTAGGTGGGTGTGTTTAACAGAAGGAAGCAATGGGAGCCCGCCTGTCAGCCAGCCTTTCGAGCTAATTAGCTCAGCCTACAACAAAGATAAGTGAGCCTGCGAGGAGGGCCCCCTGAGGGGTCTTTAGATTCTGGGAAATGTCTGATTGGCAGATGTTAAAAGGGATTCTTTGGTAATCCAGTACATCAATGAGCTGCACAAATTCAGTCCAGGACTGCAAGAACTCAGGCATGAGGACACTGTGTGCAGGAGGCGCACACAGGCAGACCCGAGATGGACAGAACCTTGGAATCCCTGAGACACATCATTGCCCAAGTCTTGCCTCACAGAGACCCAGCTCTGGTCTTCAAAGACTGTAAGTACTAAAGGGGAAAAAAGTTTTTTGACGTTTTAGAAAATAGTCCTAACTGTCTAGCCACATCCTATTTAAGTATGATTTCTTCTAAATCTCTCTAGTCGTGTGCTGTAGTCTAAGTGATATTTAACTTGTTCCCGACTTCAGTCAGAAAAATGATTTCATTTCACCTACAGGCATGAGATGCTGGGCTGTTTGCAGGGATACATCTTGCTGTTCAGAGCTCCCTTCTAAAGTCAAAAACCCGCCAAGTCTTAATGAACTTTTCCAGATGATTTCTAAAGAAAGTCAGGCTAACTGGAACTGAGATTAAAACTAAAAATAACTTGGAAACGATAATGAGCTATATCTCCATTTGTTAACCTGTTTAATCCTCCACCATATGTACTCATTGTGGCAAAGCAAGTACTGTGTTTATCTAAATATCTTTGTCACAAACAAAATTTAATAATAAATCACCACGGAGCTCTTAAATTCTGCAAACAAGTTATTATAATCCTTGAGTTAAAAGTCCAATAAAATGAGATGCTCCCAATCTCAGCGACACTCCCCACCCCCACGCCCCTTTGTTACAGCAAACTTATTTGAAAACCTTTTTTTAAATGATTATGAAAAAGAATACACTGAAGCTTCCCAATTCTAACAATACTATTAAACCATTTGTCATCTGACTTCGTTTCTGGAACCAATTTGATTTCCTGCTGCTGCAAAACAGTCTATCTTCACGGTGTATCTTATCTACAGTGGGTTTCATATTACAAAGGGCTTCTGAACTAGAACTTTGCTTTGGAACTGCCCAAAAGGTAAAATGCATATGGAATTTTTGTTAAGCTTCAATAGGTTACAGCTTTCCTCCTCGTGAATCTAGTTATGTTTGTCTCCATCAAAACATCAATGGTTTGGATTTTTGCTTTCTGATTACTGAATAACATTCCTTTCCAGATGTCCTTTTACTTTATATTTCTCATATGTATGATGAAGAAAGAGAAATGCTGGGCCATTTTCTTCTATAAATTTTTCCTCCTAGAAATTAAATTGTAACCAATCTGCCCTCTAAGGCATAAAGTGAAAGCTTTTTCTGTCTTTCTTCTTTTTTTAATATTGCCTTCAAGCATTTGTCAATAGCTATGTTAGAACTAATAAAAATCACTCCATCCCCTAACCCAGCCTGGAGTCTATTCAGGCTTGGTATGTTTCTTTAAGTGAAAAGAGAACGAAAGAATGTCTCTCTCCTACAATAGCACTGAATTCCTAGTGAAAGATAAAAGGGCTCCTGGGTCGCCCGAGGCTTTGTATAAACTGTATAGGACCAGGGGACTCAGGCTGAGGGTTGGGAGAGTAGCAGCAATGAAAAGAACTAGAGGAAAGATCTTTCTCTCCGCTCTCTGTAAATTTACGAAGTTTAAATCTGAAACCGTCTGGCCTGCTTTTCCAGCTGAACTAAATTTCAGCAATTGCTTACAATTTAGAAGAGAGAATACAATTTTTAAAAAAGAAAATAATAAAGCATACATGAAGTTCTGTCACCCAGACCTTTTCAGGCAGTCTTTTATAGGGAAAAATCAAAAAATTGGTCCCACTTTACATAGTTCTCTCATTAACATAGAACCTAAATTTGACCACACGGCACCGTGGTCTGACCCTGCACTGCCGCTCTGCACCCACTTGCCTGACTTCACTGGTGGGAATATTAAACTGCTGTCCCTTTCCCTCCTGGCTTTTCTGATCTGAAAAATGAATAAATGAAAGTAAGTCAAATGGCAAATTCCTGTACTAGTTTTCATAACATTGAAACACAGCCAACCACTCACCATACTTGTGGAAAAAGTGGGATGGGTTTGCTAACTTTCCAGGTCAGAACATCAAAGTCTGGGGGCTGAGCCATGCCTTGGCAGCCCATGGTGCCACCCATGCCAGAGCTGGGCACGTGGACCTCTTTGGCACACCCACAGGTCACTGCCACCACAGTCGTGCTGCCACAGCCTCCCAGGGCAGGTTAAGAGGAGGCGCTCTCCTCCTACTCGCTAGTGGCTCCTCCCCATGACCACCCCTCCAGGCTCTTCCTGCCAGAGGGCTGAGTTCTCAAGCACTTCGGTGCCAATTACTTAAGAAAAATTGCTACCTTGCTTCCCTGCAAGATGAAAAGCTGATCCAAGAGTTTTTAAAACCTATCCTAGTTGAACAAAGGAGCATTAAAACAAGAAGATGACTTTTGGGCTTTTGCTAAATTTCTCTTCTGTGAATGCAAAGGCAGTGCATTCTCTCTTCCCTCTTTGGACATATATAATGCAGGGAGCATAAATGGTCATTTGATTCATTCTTTGCCCACAGTTAGCTTTTAATCTGCTTAAAAACAAGCAATAGTAACTGAATTTTCTCTTCTTATTGTTCAGAAAAAGTCCCCAGAGAGTTTTCTGCTTTGGGACAAATGAACATGGGAATGTTACATTCATTTAAAGAAATAAACTTCAGATGCTTTTGTCAGCCAGAGAAGCCCTTCAAATGCCATTTTATAATTTTGCCATGTTAAATCTATCATTTTATTTTATACAGACTGTTCATCTGACAGTAGTTGTGATTTATTTTTTTAATTTTCTTTCCTGCGTGGAGGGGAATTTCACAACACTTTTTTCTTTACTGCTCTATTTCACATTTCAAATGAAAAGTAATGGAAAGAGGTTTTAAAGAAGGTGGGCTCTCATTGCAGCTTGCTTACCTAGGTTGACTCTGGACTATTCTCCACTACATAAATGTCCATGCTTTGTAACAAGTAGCACTGGATAGTTCCACCCTATCAGACAGAGAAATGAAGGCGTATCTCCATGCTGCCTTCTATTCTCAGATTTGTGCAATATTCAATTCTTTTCATTTAGTTTTCATGCGTCAAAACCAAAACGAGTTGTCACAAAACCAGCCCCATCCCCTCTTTTGAAGAGGTATATAAACTTGCTGCTTGTTTGCCATTGCTTGACAGGTTTGTACATTCTTTCTCAAAAGAAAACTTGATTTCAAGATGGTTGGGACTTCAGATCTTCATGTATATGTTAACTTTTCAAATTACAAGAGCATCTTAAGCTTACCTGCCATCTTTAGGCTCATCTTTCATCTGTTTAACAGTAACACTAAGGGTGTGATGTGACAGGCACTATACTAGAAACATTCCCTGCAGGAAAAATGTAATGTAGGTATTACTGTTATTTATAGATAAGGGGACTGAAGCTCATGGAGGCTGAGGTGATTTGCCAAGGTCACACATCTAGTAAAGGATGAAGGAAGGATATGAATTCTGTCTTCTCTAGACGTTGTCTCCCAGACGTGCTGGTTACCATGATATCAGTGTTGTAATAGCAGGATTTGTTAGGAAAACAGACAGGGAGAGACATGTACATTTTGGGGATTCTGGAGGGAGCCTGTTAAACAGTCACGTCCAAGCACAAGTGTGATAGGAAGTGGGGAGGAGAAGGGCGTTTTTGAGGAAAGGGAACAACTTATCTAAAGGAAACACAGTAGGCATGCACCCAGGAAATTAGAGGCACACAGAGGAGACAGGTCTGGCTGACATGCAGCCAGTCAGGAACCACTGAAGCTAACTAACCATGATCCTAGATTAGTTCTAGAAGTTTATGCCCTTATGGTACATTGGGGAAAAGTTTATAGTGACATCGTTGGCGGTATAATTCCTGATACCTCAGTTAGGGAAAATTGCAACTTTTTTCAACAAGAAACCATTTGCCAACTGAGACAAGATGTAAGATTTTTGAATGTGGAAGAAAACACTTTCACTGACTAGAGATCAAAATCAAGACACGCTTTCTAAAAAAGATTCTTTCAGATTTCTTAATTGTCATTAAATGAGCCACAAGAATGAGTTGGTTTCTAACACTGACTTTAGAACTGCCGTGCTAACTTACACTAATATTTTTCCCAAATTTTACCAAAAAAAGGTAAGATAAAACCTTTATTAATGTCGCTCAACTGGAAGCGAATTTCTGACATATTTGAAGTACATTAACCCTTTTATTTAGGGTGACATTTTTCTGCATGAAAGGTTTTATTTATATCAGATAGGCGAATACTTTACTTCAAAGAGTACATTTTTACCCTTTGGAAAAACTGGACCAAACGATAGGGCTATTAAAAACATCTTAGTAATCATGAATCTGGCTATGTGCTGCGTGAGAGAGCAAAAATCCTCAAGAGTCAAGTATTTTTTCCACCCCATGGTTTTTACTGTAGTTACTTGAAATCTATAAATCTGATGATACATTTATAGTTTTCACATTTCACAAAGGAATGGGGTAGGATGAAAAGGACAAAGTTCCTTGTGCAGTAAAATCCCTACATGTACTGTGTTGCATCCCACCATATAAATTGTGCCTGAAAGAGTACAACCTAGAAACAAACAAAAAACAAACTCCAATTTGCTACCTCGTTTTAGAATAACGACTGCATCTTAATTACAATAATTTAAACCCTGCAATTTTAGCTTTCGACTGGGAATGTCTGTTTTACAGAAGCCTATTCAAGTGCCACCTTTAGCTTATTTAATACAAGACACATCTATTTTTATTTGAATTTATACTAAGAGGAAAAAATGTAGATTTCAGTTGAGTTATCAGGGCCGAAAGGGCTATTCTCTTCTTTTACCAGTAAATGCTCATTCGGCAGAGTTTAAATACTGAATGTCTCAACCCCGGAGGAAAATTTTTCAAAAATGGAAAAAATATATGTGCCTCCTTCATCATCCCTTAAGGACAAAATGTGTCCTAATATATTTGCTTCTCATAAACAAATAAGGTTTAGCAGACCAAAATAAAATATGATAGATGTCCGTCCTGTGAGATCAATCTGGAACTTCTTCATGCACTGCTGTCTCATCTCACTAGAGGCTTTCGGCTTTTTTTTTAACAGTTAAGATTTGTTAGCCTGAACTCAATTTTAACAACTTCTGAAACTCATGTGTTAAGTTACAGCCCATAATAGGATGCAGCTGCCTAAGGGTGAATTTCTAAGTTATGATCTTTCTGTTTAAATGATACGCTTTTACTGATTATGTGCTACAGATTGATTTAAGAAATGTAAGACAACTTTAGAAGGCTTTCATAAAAGAATCTTCTTTATTTAATAGATTTCATATTGAAGTTTTAACCCCATTATTTCTTTTCCTCCATGTTTAAATGGCTGTATAAGTTTAGTATATAGAGGTAGTTAAAACTACCTTTTTAAATTATATTTTAAAAGAAAAGGGTAAAAAGATTCCTATTGAAACTTTAATACTAATAAAATAGACAGTTGTTAGCCTCCCTGCAGTTCTCTGTGTTTTCTTTCTGGTGTCCATGGAATGTTGTTTGAGTTATGGTTTTGCTTTTTGTTTTTTACCCTGATGCGATGATAATCAGTTGATCCCCATTCTGATCTCATCTCATTAAGCAGCTGTGGGAACCCATCATTTAGTCACCACTCCTTTGGCACTTAGGACCTGTACTGTGTACATTTCTCTCATGTGGCTCTGCGCTGCCTGTTATCACTTCACTGGGGGCGTTTTTGTCCGCACCTGCAGAGTGTGTCCCATGGCAATGTTGGACCTTCCACATTTTGTAATTCAGTGGTTCCTCTCACACGGTCAGGCACCAGGCAGGTGCACAGCAGATGTCTTTTGGTTGCTGATGGGCTGATTTTTTCCCTCACAAAAAGTAGGGAAGACTTTTCCCATCATCCAGTGTTTTCTTTTATGACGAAATAAACTTTGCCAGGACTTTTCTAAGCCATTTGTCCACTGCCACCATTATCATATGCTAACTGCAACAGGAACGAGTTGACAGCCAAATAGGGAGGAGCACAAAAGAAGAGATAAACAGAGTCACCTAAAGATAAACACAGTCACCACAGGCAACTTAGCCAGACAGTCACCTCCAGCAGGCCACATACAGCAGTGCAGGATCATCCTACACACTACACTGGCACAGTGGCTTGACTTACCCATCGTTACATTCAGCCTGTCTCCAACCATGGGTCACCAAGGGTCATGTACCATGCTCTTTAGAGCCAAAATCTGTTTCTTGTACATGCATCCCCCTCAGATACAGCAAGTATTGAAGAGCACTCCTAAAAATGACTGTTTCCAGAGAAAGAAGATATATTACACACCTATAGCCACATTTGTCCAGATTTGGCCATTTTAACAAAGCAGAACTGATCATCGCAAGCAACCAGTTGACTGATCTTTGGTTGGTTATAGAAAATCCATAGTCCTACAAACTCTCTTTTAAATACAGTGCACATCAGTGCTTAATGGAACATGGGAAAAATATATACTTCCTGATTGGTTAAATAGGTTACATCAGGTTTTTATTTTATGCAGCTTTTGAGACTGGATGACATCATCTGACCCACGGTGCACACATAAACCACTCGTGTGAACTCAGGCGTGCTGCTCCTGCTGCTGTTGAAGTGTAGTATATGTAATGACTTTTTATTTTTATTCATCTTCATAATTCCTTCTTGCTGCTTTATATTCTTCCTCCTCTCCCCATTGTGCTTGCGAACATACAGAAAATAGGTGTTTTTTAAAATTTCCTCCACAAATAATTTATAGTTCAGTAGTTTCAAATCTGAAGGTGAAAATTAAACCAAAAAGAATGAATGATATCCCTTCGGCATATTTTGTAGAACCTCTCGAGAGTTTGCCTTTGTAAAACAACCCAAACGCTCATAGCTCCCTCAGAAAAATGTTTAAGGTAGGGGGCAGAGGTCAAAGAAGAAAAAAAGCAAACAAAAGAAGAAACAACTCGCTTTCCAGCTGCTGAAGGCGCTAACACTGGGGAGGACAACCAAAGGAGAGTCTCTTTCCTGGGAACAAAGCAGGACTCCAAGCGCCCTGTGTCCCACTGTGCCGCAGTGGCTACCTTTCAAAGAATGACTACACAAAAGAAAAAGGGGCCTAGGATTCCTGCAAGTCCTACCAGACACACAAGCTTTGTCCAAGAGATTCCATTTGCCTGGGGAAAGTAAAGTTTGAGGACAGTGGCAAAGAGCTGGACGGCTGCTGTGGTCGGCTGGGCAGCGTCCTGGGGTCTGCCAGGCCCAGCACGAGACTCCCAGGCACTCGAGTTTTCATAAGTGACAAATTGGTATCCAGTCTTGAGTCTTGCCCTTAAACTATTTGGAGTTGTTTTCCTGTTTTTCCTCAACAAAATTAAGAAATGAAATTGTGAAAGTAAATTATACATGATCGAATTGCTAGAATAAAAATACTAATTAACTTTATTTTAAAGTAACACCTGCTATGGGTAATTTCATTAAAGGTCAAATTAAAATATTACATAACATAAATCCATCTGTTCAGAGGCAGAGAATCAGTTTGAAAATATGTTAATCATCTTGAAAATCTCTTAATGATTTATGCTTAAATGGCAGCCTTTCCAATTTGCCTTTAATTGTTTTTGGCAAGGGAAATTTTACTCAGCTAGCTAGAATTGTTCCTTATGCAAGGCTTAAAGAAATCGGTTCTTTTCCAATAGAGGTATGACAGGTTTTTAACATCTGTTTTTTACAAATGACTATCTTCTATGTAGGACTTAGACAAGAGTTAGGTAATTAAAATGGACAATGAAATGTACTGTTTCTACTTTCCCGGGGTAAACACAGTCACTGACCATTAATTTAAAATAAAAGTTAATTCCTGTCTGTGGTTGTCCTCTGTGGTTGTCTTGCCTTTACCATCCATTAGAAAGTGAAAAATTGGCTACTGAGAGGCTGAGGCAGGAAAATTGCAAGTTTGAGATTAGCCCGGTAGCATAGCAAGACCCTGTACCAAAAAACTAAAATGAAAAATTGGGATAAAATCCAGATCTTGTGACATGCAGCATTTCATTTATTTATTTTCTGACTGTTACGGAATTTTGACTTTAACAGAGGCTGTTATCAAAACAGCTTTCTATTTCAATTGTTGAACTTTTTCATACATCTTGGAAATAAGTAGCATGATGTGTTCCATTAGAGAATTTTCAGACTTGTAGACTATTTTTAGAATACTTAATGCTATGGTTTCCAATCCAGGAATAGTTGCTTTCGAAGATGCACCATGCAAACATATAATCATGCCTTTCTTCACTGTATCTAATCACAAACAATAGCTAGCACTCTAGTATTTACCATGTGCGAGCCCCATGGTGAGCGTGTCCACTTTAAGCCTTAGAGCAACTCTGGGATGTGAGTAATGCGGTCTACGGAGGAGGAACTGAGGCATGGGGCAGTCGGGTGCTTTGCAGTAGCACGATAGGACAGTCTGACTCCAGAGAAAAGGCTCTTAACTCTTCAATAAAGTGCTCGCCTTTCGATAAAAAATGGAAGGACAAGAGAAAGTACACTTTGTTTGTATATGAACTGGGGCCTGCGTTTAAGGACTCTTCTACAGCATACTCTACAATCTACTGCACATTTAAATTCTCTATGTCTCAAACCACCTATATGAAAACATAGATCATGTGTCTCCATCATGTCTAATTTGTGGAAAAAAATATACATATGATGAGCTCTGAATTTTTAGGAGAAAACTCTCTGGGTATCCAGTTACTGACGTCTTTCTTGAAGTGGCTTCAGGCTTTTCCCAAGCTGTGGAAAGAGCACTCTTTCCCTCACCTCAACTCCTACCCACTTCTCAGGAATCTCTGTACCCAAGCCCCTCTCAGAGAGCCTGTCAGCCTTGAGCTCCCAGATGCATGAGAATAACTGCACACTGTCCGGAAGTGTCTGGGCCCTTCTGGTGGCTCCACCCCTTTATGGATGAGGCTACCAACCACAAGCTGCACAATGCCCGGGCAAGGGCAAAGGGCAAGGGGCTCTGGGTTTCTGACTTTGTGTCCCCCTTGGGTAAACCTGGGACCCCAGTGGAGTTATTTCTGATCACTAAAAGAACCTAAGTCCCCTTACTTTATCCGTTTTCAAATTTAATCCCCTTTCTAATGGCTCCTTTTCCTATCACACCTATAGGAGAATAAAATGCAGCATCTTTAGCACCCTGTGCATGGTTGAAAGGGTTCAATGGCTGGACTACAAACTAAATTGACGTAAGACAGATTAATAGGGAAAAAAACCTATTTAATTACACACACTTTTATATAGTATATATATTCATATATATATTTATATATATGGATATAGGGTTCTCCTAAAATGTGAGGCTCAAAGAAGGGTCAGATAGTCAAGCTTATAGAGCATCTTGAGTTACAGAAAGAAACAGTGGCTTGGGGTTTCTAGGGGTGGATGAGAGAGACACAAGGTATGGGAGAGCTAGGGAGGAAATGTACAGTGAATAAAGGCTGTTTATGCAGATAAAAGTCTCTCTGGTTGTAAGAGTCATCTCAGAGCAGTCCTAAAAGAATATGTGACAGTCTTTGTGGACATCCTATCGACCTCCCCTCTTCTCTCCTGTGATAAGGTTCCTGGGGAGAGGAGGCACGGGTGGCTTTCGGAAGACCCATCTTTAGGCAGACAAAGAGAGAGCCTCTGCCTGCATCCCCCAGTCAGGACCCTCTGCTCAAAATAATCAGCAGGGCAATGTGTCATATTTCGGGGTGTTATCCTCTGAATTCCTTCACTCCTTATGTAGTTCTTCAGTGAAGGCATCTTTGTCTTACTCTTGTTTAATCCCACGCTCACTCCTTGAAAACACAAGTCCACTTCCTTCCCCCGCACCTGTCTATACCTCCTTCCCGTGAGAAGAGCTGTGTTCACACCCCTCTGCAGGGTAGATCTTCCCTGACACTTCCTCCCACATTCATCTCTGCTTCCCCTTGCATCTGTGTAATTACCGCACCACAAATTTTTAAGCTTTAAATGTTACTGTAACATCATCTCTGTTCTACAATTTGGCACTCTAATATTTTGTTCACTAATTATATTATGACTATATTATTTCTCCAGTCAGACTGCAAATCTGTGTGGGCAGAGACCTGCCGTGAACTTCTTTATTACTTCATGTCGTCAAGGTCAGGGCTGACACATAGAGTATGCCCGTGCCACACTGCTGGCTAATTATGGTGTTCTGTTCTTCTGATCGCAGAAACTATTATTAAATCCTTTTCATCAGCGCACTCCAGGAAGTCCAGAGTTGGCATCCAGGACAGATGGTGCTACCATCCCTATTCAGGAGTTTCCTAAGCCATAATTATTACAAGGTGCAATCCAAGCAAACAAGCAGCAGGCAATCATGTACTCTGAGCAGCCTTCATCTTTTTGCACTTCTGCCATTCCCACTTAGCTCACGGTGGCCACCATCACACATATCCTGTGTGGACACTTTGGAAGATCATACTGGCCACCATCACACATATCCTGTGTGGACACTTTGGAGGATCATACATAAAAATTCCTGTTACAGAAGGAAATCTTGACCTCTCCATGCATCACAGTGAACCTCACTGACCTACACATTCATTCAATTGCACTACAATTTTTGGACTAGAATGTTCTTAGATTCCAACCGAATTCAAGCACTGCTGCTAGGTTATTAGCCCTGTACCGGGTACCGCAGAGACTACAGAGAAGAATGAACCAGCGTCCCTGCCCTTTAGAATCCCACCGTCTACTGTGAGTTAAGTAACAGAAAACTGTACTCTGTTAGATGAATTGTTACCACAAGTTGTTTCAGTCCTCTGGCCAGAAGGAAGGCCAGCCAGGTCTGACTTGATAAATTTAGCCAGGAGCACCATATCCATTTTATTAGCATGGTTTGTAGGAGATTAAGTGCTGAGACACAGGGCGGCTAATGGAATCAGCTCGGCAAAGGAGGTGCCTGTTGGCTGGAATCAGTGGGTGGGGCATAATGGAGGAGGTGGTGTTTCCTCTGAAGTGTGGAAGTAAATTGGATGCAAGGAGGAGAGGCCAGGGGCAGAAATAACACTCAAGGTAGGAAGAGAGAATTTCCACCGAGGCAGATAACAAATAAGCACCATGTGTTTGAATGACAAATAAAGAGAATGCTCCAGATGATCAAGAATTTCTGCTGAAGAGGTTCGGAGGTTCAATAGCCAAGGTGGGCCACATTCTGGATGTCTCCATTGGTTAGCTGAGAAAGCCCTTGAAATAAAAAAGGAAAGCTAAGGGGGAAGAAATGTAAACCTCATCTATAAGAGACTTGCTGGAAGATTTAATTACTACTGGGAAAGCTCGGACATGTTTAAATTTCAGAACACACTGAGGAAGAAAGCAGCCATACTAACATCTATAGGCTACACGCTGCTGGTTGATACCTAAAATGTCCAAAACTGCTGACTGGGCCTATCACTGTGTCCCAGAAAGCAGTTCCAGGCAGGGGAATGGACTAAGAAATTTGGTCACACCCCCCAGCCCCAGCCATTTGATGTTCTGTTTCCTTATAGAAATTTCATCAAACATCAGTCCCCATGACAAAAGCAAAACCACAACATGAATTGTGGCAAACCCGGCACCGAAAGTGCTGCTGGGTTTGTCTAGCTGCCAGTGTCAGCTGTGTGCTTCCTCCAAGTCTCCAGCTAAGAGTCACTATCAGCGCCATGTCATGTTTGTGTCTACATTTATCTGATGACACATTTGTTTTGTCCCGGTTGTGGATAAAGCCTTTTGACCTTTAGTGTCCGCTGACAGAGATCAGAAACTTCACAAAGGGGGTTTACTAAACTTTGAGAGAAATAATGCACAGCTAAAAACGATGTCTTCTACACTCTGGCTTCCTGATTCTGAAGTAGAAAGCACGATTAGTTGGGGACCTGACTTTGCCTTTCGCTCATACCCTCTGTCTGAGAAGCCTCACACAAGCCCCTCTGCAGTCCTTAGCCATTTCCTTTTATTCCTCTTGAGGTCCTTTCTTCACCTATCTTTCCTTGAAAGAAGAGACTGGAACGGGAGGCTTGGTTACAGCCCCCTCTGACCCACATGGTTGGGGGTATTTGTACCATTTCTTTAGGCTACAGCAGAATGTCGCTGAAGGTTGTCATAAAGGCCTGTTCACATGGACACAGAATGCTCATTTAGCAAGACTCTCTGTGCTCGAACCATGTCACAGCACTAGCAGAGGTAGGTAGGCATGAAAGCAACTGAAGTTCCATTGTATTAGAGAGGACCTTGGGATGGGCAAAGAACACAGAGGAAATATAGAACCAGGTTAGGCTTAGACTTTGTAGCCTGTAATTGTACCTTGAGCTTCTTTTATTTACCATCTGTAAGTTGGAGGTGATAATATTTATTTCAGTGGGGTGTTGTAAGGATTAAATGAGAAAATGCATAGTAGCTGTCATATAATAAGTACATGATGAGGTAGGTGGGTTTAGTCACTTCTTCCTACAGCAGAACTTCTCAAACTTTGATGTGCATACAATTGCATGTTATCCTATGACTGAGAATCACTTTACAATGAAAATCTGGTTCTGCAGGCCAGGGGTAAGGACTGAAGTCCTACACTCAACAAGTCACCGAGTGATGTCCAGGATGGTTCTCAGAGGACTGATTGTACTCAAGGTAGCAGAAGTTTGGTGATTATTTTGTTTTTGTTTTTGCTATTGAGGAGCTGGTGTTTCAAGGTGAGTCTTGAAAAAATGAGTAGGAGACATTCAAGAAGACAATAGACAAAAAAAAAAAAAGGAAGACTATAGACTGTGGAAAGGAGGACATTTCCAGAAGATAAGGAGAAGTATGGATCTTGCCAGCACTGTAAGAAATATCAGGGATGAGAAGCCTGGAGGGTGGACTTGGGGAGCAGAAATACATGAGGGTACCAAAGACAGAGTCTTCTACGCCTTTCCCAGGAGTTATTCTACAGGTGAGGAAGGAACCAAAGAAGGATTTGTGTGAGGTAATGTGTGATGAGTGTGAGCCAGTGCAGTAATGGCAAGATGGACAGAGAAGCAGGGATTCCTGCGGAAACATCAATGATGTGGAATTGACAAAACTGAGGCATTTATAAAATACGTAAAGAAGAAATGAAATGTAAATTTCCTCTTATGTTTCTGATTTAGGTAACTATGTAGATGATAATATCACTTTCCAAGTAATACGAAAGAAAGAAAAATAATTCAGGAGGCAGAGATGAGCTTATGGAAAAGAAAATGACTTAAGTTTAAAAATACACTAAATTTGTGCAACATTGTCCAAATTGAAGTTAGCAAAGCTGAGGTTACAGTTTGGAGAAGAGTTTGGAAACTGTGATGTACATTATGATACAGAGTATCATAGAGATTTCAAGGACAGTAATAGAGAAAGAAGCAAGAGAAAACCAGACAAGATTCTCCTGGAAACTAACACGAAGAATGAACAGAAGAAAAACCCATGGAAGAGACTAGGAGAAATGATTAGAAAGAGAGAACTATAATTAGGGACAAATAGTGTCAGAAAAGCTTAGATGAGAGTTTCTAGAAGAAATTGATAACTGCATCAAATGCAGCTAAGAGATGAATAAGTTCTGAAAATTAGCAAGTGATGTTATTTGTCAAACTAGTTTTGGTGGAGTAGTATAGAAGGAAGAAGCCAGATTGTGGTGGGTTAAAAATGCATGGAATGTAAGGAAGCAAAATAGTCAACCCAGAATATTCATTCTAGCAGCATGGCTATAATGGGAAAATTTTAGTAACCAGTAGCCAGAAATAGTTCCAAGATTGAGTGTTTCATTTAATTGATTGATTAATTGATTGATTAATTCATTCATAATCTTAAGCATAGTTATGGCTGCTGGGAAGGAATAAGAAAAGAGGAAGCATTTAAAAATAGGTCAAGAGTATGACTAACAGAACAATGCCCAAGAGAAGCGGCACAAGTCATCCGAGCTTGTGGGAAATTAGGCAGAGCTGGGCATTTGCGCAGATGGATGCCTTACTGTACAGATAGAGATCACACACTTGGTGGCTCCAGTTTATTCTGTAGCATGGAAGGCAGATTCATTGGCCAGATGCACATGGAGCCTAAAACTGTGTCATGAGGTCTCAAACTTCATTGGTTTTTTCCCAACAGTACCTGACTCTCTGCTCACATTTTCTTTGCAATTGTCCGTAAGCTTTGGGTATGCTACCTCACAAAAATAAAAGAGTGTGTGTTCCATAAATAGAGCATCCTCTGATATGCTGATCTTTGGAATTTCACATAGCAAGCTGGCCTGCTTCCCTCTGCACTCCATTCATCTGGTTTTCCAGTCACCAAGAGGAGATAGAGATAGAAAGATGGATTGTGTGTGTGCATGTACATATGTTGCACTCTTTGAGGGTGACGACATCTGGGGGACCATCAGAGAAGTCTTCTGAGGTTGCAAAATGAAAAATTTTTAAACTGCTGCTTTTATTCATGCAGAAATCTTACTTGGAACGTACCTTCAAACTCTTTAATCCAAAGAGTTGCTATATGCCAAAACCCTTGTGTTCATTTCACCTAGATAATTATGAGTGCTCAATTTCCTACTCTAGTTCTCAGCCGAATCTCACTCAGTAATGAACTAACTTAGAATAGGAAGCTAATGGTCCTTGCTGACTAACAGAGCTTTAGTTTTAGGTTTCAATTTTCAGGCATCTCTGCTGAATTCTGAAAGTCAACTCCAAGTACAGATACAAATTGGCCAGCTCGTAAATCTTTGTCTTCTCAGAGTGAATGGGAAATACAGTCTAAGATACAAAAGAACATTAAATTTTAGAATACACAAGTTCTAATTCTATTTAGAGTTACACCAACTGGTAGAAATATGATTTCAAATATTTTTAAATGAATCGAAAATTCTGTAATGATCAATTCTCAACTTGACCCCTTCAATATGTTTTTTTTTTTTTAAATTCCATTATCCCTCCTGATAGTCTTCTCTTCTTTAGTTTATTTCCCCAAACACTTCTTAAGTACCAAATGCTGCTGTATTTTCATAGACACAGGCATCTAAATTCCTGGGTGAAGCATGCACCAGGAAGCTGATGGGTGGCCGAGGAAGGAGTGCTCTGGTGAACGGTTTAGAAAGTGGTTGTGTAATGTTTTTCACTTCCATATAAAACTCAGAAAATAATAATATCTTCTATTATTATTTTGAAGTATATCCAAAAATGTATTTCAAATAATGACAAAGGGCATAGACACTGCGTTGAACACAACAAAAAGTTCGAAAGAAGAAAAACTATTCTGAAATATGAGAGCTGTGTGTGTTAGTGTTTGTTCATATGCAAATAAGAGACGAGGGTTCAAAATGGCTTAAGAGAAGAGCAGATTAAGTTGTTTCACCTAATGAGTCAATCAAGGATCCTGGGTTTGGGCAAAGCTGGAACACCGTCATCAGAATTTAGTCTTTTTCCATTTCCCAGGTCTACTCTTCTGTATGCACTTTCTTCCCAAGCCAGCTTTCCTTCTTGCTCAGGCAATGCCACACTTACCCTGTCCCTAAAGTACCCTCCTGATGAAAGGGAATTTCCCACAAACGTCTCATTGCCTCTAAATGACTAGACTTTGACCAAATCCCCAGTTCCATTCCTGGAGATTACGTGAAACTTCACCTCTCTTCACATAAGAAGGTGAGCAAATGCCAGATAGACCAAAACAACAGATATCCTGTGCTGCTTTCAAATATGTGGTGGGCTTTCAAGAGGGTAAGGAGGTAAATGAATATGAAGCCCCAGCAATGAGAAGTAGACCCCTGCACGGACCTTACAGGAAGGCAGATTTCCGCTCACCTCCTTGCCGAAACTTTCCAAGTGGAAACAGGCTGCTTCAGGTGTGCCGAGCACGGGCCCTTGCTCGAGTGCAGGCACAGGCCAGGCAGGCGGCTGTTAGGAGTGCTGGCAAGGAATCCCCACATCAGGAAGGGCTTTGCCTACCTGACCCACGAGGTCACTTTTGACTCTACAATTCTATTATCCTTGTTAATTTCCACAATTCAATTTGCTGTACAGGATAAACAAAACAAACCAACCTAATTTGATCTGGAACTTCTGCAGGCTATCACAGGTCATTTAATCTAAAACACATGGCTCTAGCCATCGCTGTCTTCTGAAGTCATCTAACAGACCTTGTCCTTAACAAGGTCTCCAAGTTATTAGTTTCACTCATGGCTTTTTCCAGCCTCCTGCCTATTTCACAATTACCTTTCATCCTCCTTTAGATTGGGAGAGAGGGAACATAAATGATTTGTCTACCCGAATCTCTCCTTTTAAATCTTATAAATGGTGAGTTCAGATTAAAATTACATTGCTTACGTCTTTACTTTGCAGTTGGCTTCCACTGTGCAGGTTTTAGAGTCCAAGAGCAATGGGAGAAAGGGCCACAGATAATCTCACCTCTGGACAATCTAATAAGCCAAATTCTCAAAAGTGGAATGAGTGAGATTTTTAAATTTGATATTAAAAATCAATTTGAAAATTAAATTCAATACGATACAATATTGTCAGAGTGCCAAAACCACTTGAGCGTTACTCACTAAGCACTGTATACATGTGCATTAAAAGTATGTTTTAACATACTTTAAATATGTTTGAATAAAGGATATTCTTTCATAGTTGAAGGCAGCCCCGCCGTACACGTTCTCTGCTTAAACTAGAACCTCCAGGTTACAGAATCCAGCTTCAAATAAAGCTTAGTTTTTGCTGGGATCCACCCTCCGCGATCACTTACCGTGTCTCTCGTCTTTTTCAGTGAACGTTGTGTCAATGTTACAGGAATTCTGGGAGAGCAAGCAGCAGCACAAGGCCGTACTCCCAGGTGAAGGCCTGGTGGCCTACGAGTCCCTGCCATCCCCTGGGCCTCCCTTTGTGAGTTACGTGACTCTCCCCGGAGGAAGCTGCTTTGGCAACTTTCAGGTGAGGAGCAACCATCAGTTTGTCAGTGAAAGTTAATCAGGTTAAAGTGGAATAACCCTTAACAGTGGTAAGATTATACATTTTCTTGGATGCAGGGAACAAAGTTATGTCATATTCTATCATCCATACTGGAAAATCACTCAAATGCTCCTGTGTTTAAAAATGAAAATGTTTTATATGAGGATTGCCCTGATATTTCTTTATGGAAAATGAATTTTACAGTACAGTGCTTTATTTGCCAGAGAGCTGTTGCTCTTTTCCTTTAAAACACTTTTTAAATTAAACTTACTGTATTGGAGCCCAGCGTGGTGGCACCCGCCTGTAATACCAGCACTCAGGAGGCTGAGGCAGGAGGACCGCCATGAGTTCGAGGTCAGCCTGGGCTGCATAGTGGGTTCAAGGCCGGCCTGAACTACGTAGCTAAACCCTGTCTCAAAAAAACAAAACAAAACAAAAAAACAAACCAAAAAACCCAAAATGTACCATATTGGGAAATGGGGGCAAAGCCCTTCTATCAGGGCCCTTCCTTCAATAGGAGTCTGTATTTTTGTGAGTTTTAAAATCAAATGTTCATCAGTTTAATCAATCTAGCACACACCAAAGCATGAACCAGCAGCATAGTGCTGGGAGTCACAGCATTCAATCACGCACGTGTGCTAAGCCCACGCTCTCCCCCATCACCTGGCTACACTTGGGAAACTTATTTAGCCTCTCTTCTCTTCCCACCCTTGAGTTGAGAACTAATATCCACAGGACTGGTTGGAGGTCATATGAAATCCACCTGTACTAATGTGTTTAGCACAGTATCTGGTGCATCGTAAGTATTCTAAGTACTGTTTCTATAATAATTATAAAGACTTCCAGTTGGTTAGACGCTTCTGATGGGACAGAAATGATTCATTTCTAGTTGTACGCCTACTCACACGACAACACTTCCCTACATTACCATCAGCGTGCACTCACCCGGTGTATGTGACAGCTGCTCGTGGAGTAACAAGAAAATAGCAATTGGTGGCCTGAGGGTTTGGTGCACACTCTGAGGAAATCAATGTACAGAAGTCCTTATGGTAATCACATAGTGATATCTAAGGGTCGGTGAAAGCACAGAGAAGGGAACTCCTAAATTTAGCTGTCCCCTTTACAAGTATCTCTTTAATGCAATAAACTATCTCTCAATTTTCAGTACCTTACAGAGATGTTTTATTTATAGCTTAGAGACATTATGAAACTCATAAACAATCAAGTTTCTCTCTCAGCTTTGACAACTAAGAAGCCCAGGGGCAAATTTTCAGCGTAGCTCTTCACAGTGTAAGTCTAAAGAATTTAATATCAATTATTTCTGGGACCATCATCATACCTGGTATTGTTTGTATTTCTAACTGTCCCTTTGAATTTAGTGCCTGTCTCATTTGTTTTATCCTATTACCAGATGTATCTGTTTTCCTCTGTGGCAAATCCTTTGTGGGGTGAGAGAAGTTTATACTTTAATAAACAGACCCACTAGCCTATGCTGCCTAGGAGAAATCAAAAGATTCTCAGGGAATATAAATGAAAGCTGAGCCATGAGGTTGAGGGTATCCTGGCCAGTCGGGAAAGAAAAGATGGAATTCTCTGCATGAAGAATGCTGTGAACAAAGCAACACAGCAAGAAGAAAGCACAGGCACTTTCAAAATTATGAAAGCCTCGGTCTGCGGGGCAAGTTTCCTTGGGAAGCATAGTTAGGCACTCATATCAAATCCTCCAGGACCATCATGCCTTATGAAGGAGTGTAGGTGTTACACTATACAAAATCCGAACTCTGGAAGGCGAGTAGTAATTCAGATGTGTTTCAGAAAGTTTACACTGACATGACAATGCTTTAGAGCTACAGAAAACTAAAGACTGAGAGGCTGACAGGAAGTGAGCAGCAAGCGCCGTGAAGGCAAGCTGCAAAGCCAGCCAAGTCAGGAGCGAAAGGGGAAACAACTTCAATAGGTATGGGGGGGTAGGATGGCACCACAGCTTCGGCTTTAGCCACTGGGCAAAAAACAAGAGGAGGAGGAGCAGAGACATGGAAGAAGAGGACGAGCCAGTGTCAAGTACCAGGAAGCCCCAACAGAGATGTGCAACCAGCTAAAAAATATAGGACCTGAAACCAGAAAGATACAAACTGTACGTTTACCTTTCTGAGCTAAATCCATGGCTGCAGGTACCACTGCCAGCCATGGAGAAGATTAAAAAAAGATTTTAGAAATAGTTGTGGGGGTGGGAGAATAAAAAGAAAATTACTTCACTAAAAAAGTCAAAAATTGGCCAGAAAGAGACAAAGAACCAGAAGAGAGAATTTCTGGAAGCCAAGAAATGTGACATCTTAAAAATGAGGATGCAAGGGGGCTGAGGATTTAGCTCAGTGATTAGAGTGCTTGCCTTGCAAGCACAAGGGCCTGAGTTCCATCCCCGGCACCACACAAAAAAAAAAAAAAAAAAAATGAGGATGCAGAAAGCAGGCATCAGCCACAGCATAGAGGTCCATTGAGGTGCACGCAGGCGCTGTGATCATACTTGATCCTTAATAACCTTCAGAACAGTAATCTCAGTGGAAAATATAGAATCCAACGCGAATTACAGATTAGAGAGTGCAAGGGCTTAGGATAGAGAGTATCCTTCAGTAAGGATTTGGAGGGCTCCGTCCCTTTCTGATGGTAAATTGGGCTTGAGAAAGAAGGACTACCTAGTCCCCTGTCAGGTGCGGAGTTGGAAAGAAAGCATGTTCTAGCCTAACTGTCATCAAGTGGCTTCCAAACGCCTAAGTTACAATTAAAGCTGTGTCTGGGATCTTTTCACACGTCCTTTCCCAGCCAGTTTTAGCCACACCTTACCTTCTTATCTCAACAACAGCAAAGTCTCAAGACTGAATTGAAACAGTGGACTTAGCACACTCCTCCAACTCTTTTCTAGTCTACGATACCTTAAAATGTCAAGATGTGCTTGCAAATCAGTAAATTTGCAGTAATACTGGGCAACAAGAAAGGATACCCCTGGAAGAATTGAACTTTGAGGTAGTTCTGGGAGATGAATGTGGAATCAAAATGCCAGGTGCAGGAATACCACAGTCTAAACATGTACAAGAGCAAAATAGTTTGAAGGTAAAGAAAAGCCTAACAACTCTAGGACCAGATGAACAAATGCAAAGAGCAGGAGTGTGTCCTGAGGAAGTGTTAAGGCTCATTAAAGAACAGCTTTCAAAAGTGTCGACCAAGAGTCAGAAGGGTACCCTTCCCCTCACCCAGATGGTAGTCAGCAGTGGATTTTGACCTCTCATGAATGGAAGTGAGTTGGAATAAACATCTCAGAACAGAGTCTGATGTAACCCAGACACCACGACAAGGATGAGGGTGGGAAAAGGGAAGAAAGGCAGCAGATGAGGGGGAGGCTTTCCAGCCTGCATGCACCTGCAGGTCCATCATCAAGCCTTCTAAGGTGATGTCTGCTCATCAGAGCACCCATCTGAGCAGCACTCAGGGCAACACACTCATTTAAACAAGGGCAAAGGTCTCGTTGGCCACCCAGACTAATAGGCTTCTTTGTCCATAAAATATCAGTGAACTCAAGATCAGCAAACATTTGAGGAAGACCAATAGCATAAAAGAAAAGGCCAAGACAAGCAAACAAAATGACCACAGAACATAAGAGAATATTATAGTAGACATCCTCTGAGAAATTCGAGAAGATATTGATCCCTAAAACAGGAAGAAAAACTAAGCAAGGCACAAGAAAGTTACATTAGAACAATTAAAAACAATAAATAAAAGAGTGTATATAGATGACAAGGAAATTGGTAAGGTACAATAAAGTTAAAAATAGTAATAAAGTAGAAGTTGGGGATTTAGCTTAGTGGTAGAGTGCTTGCCGAGCAAGCACAGGCCCTGAGTTCAATCCCCAGCACCTCTTCCAAAAAAAACCCAAACAAAAGAACCAAAAAATAGTAATAAAGTAAATTTTCTAGAATTTAGAGCAAAAAGACAAAGAAATTGAAGAAGACAGTATAGAAGACACGGGGATAAATCATACAAGTGAATGTTAATTTAACAAGAGTTCCAAAGAGCCAAAGGCGGTAGAGGAAAGGAAATCACAAGTTTTCAGATTGAAATGGCCCCCCATATTGCCAGCAGGATCATGACAAGAGCTGTGGCTGGGCAGGACTTAGGGAAAGCATTCTGTTTAAAAGATGGGTCTACATTTACACATTAATCTGTTTTTAAAATTAGATTGAATATGCAGGTAGCTTTAGGGGAACTTCAGGAGAGCTGAAGGAATGAGGCAAAAGCTGGCAAGCTTGGTTGACGAAACCAGAAACTACATCTTTGAAAAGATAAATAAAATAGACACACCTGTGGCCTTTCTGATTCAGAAAAAAAATCAAGACATACAGCTCACCAAGTGTGCGAGTGGGGATGTGATCATAGGAGTGTAAGAATACTATATAAACTGTACATTAAACAAGCACGATGTAGGCTACTTTCTGGATATCAAGAAACTCTGTATTGTCTTTGTTAATTCTCTTACTATAAAATTATTTCAAGAGAAAAAGTTTTTAAAAATGTGTGTGGAGAAAGGCTAATGGCTTCCTGTTACCTTGCAGCTAAGGTTTAAACCCTTACTCAGGCATTAACAATCTACACCTGGCCCAACTTTTCCTCCCAGTGCTGTCTCCTGAAATTCTCTCTTTTGATACTGGTGCGTCATCTTAACTATTCCTCGTGATGCCTTGGCCTCTTCTGATCATTCCCACAGTCATGCTGTGACCTACTTATGACAGCAGTCGCCACCTTTTCATCATGTCTAGACCCTGCTCTGTTGTTCAGGACTCCACACAATGTCACGTTCTCAACCAGCATTCTTTGAATCTCTCTGCTAGAAATTCCTCCTGCTTTGATTTCCCAGAGCAGTTATCTGTTTCTCCTCTAGTGTTTAATGATTTCTGCCCTGTGCTGAGGTTACTTATGAGCATGCTCCGTCTTTGTAATAAAATGTATGTTCCTCAAAGACAGGGCCTATATCCTTATGTCCCTCATGACATCAAGCACCATGTTTTTCTATAATAAGTGCCTAATAAATTTTGTTGAATGAATACACAAATGAACAAATAACAAATCCCAAGAATAAATGAACTTAATGCCTGCAATTTTTCTATATAGTCATAGCAAAGATATTCCACCTAACTCTGCAAGGTGGAGTAGGAAGAAAATGTATTTGTGGTTAAAATATTGAAAGTGGATGAACTTGAAAGAATTGATGTAAAAAAAAATTCTCTCTGGATTTAATTTGTGCACATTAACTTTTCCCCCAGTCAGTTCTCATGACCGTGAATAACCAATTTTGGCCCTATTCACACCCAGGCCTGCATTAGATTTGTTCATATTTAATAAATGCACTCATTATAATCTAATTAAAATATAATACATCTGGCAGATCAATGAATAAATGTAAAGAATATGAGTCTAAGAAAGTCTAGTGTTGTTGCTTTTGTTTTTGCTACCCTGAGAATTATGAATTTCCTCGGTGTCTCATAAATTTTGACCCAAAATGATAGGACTTCCCTGAGGTAGTAGTTCCAACATCCTCCTTGTGGTATTTAAAAAAACAGAAAACAAAATGAGAAACCGAACTTCTCAGCAGGGAGGGCTCTTGGTGATTTCTCTGATCATTTCAGGATCTCCTTTTCCTTATGCTTAAATCATCATATTTTAAGGTTCTCAGGAGGATTGTTAACATCCTTGCGTAAAAAGATCCAGAATTTCCCAAATCGAATATGTTTTGAAAATGTATTTGGGTGGTTGACTGCCAAATCTGGCCCCTTAACCTATTTGGCCTTCCAAAATATGATTTGAGAAAGAAAAACCAAGAGAAGAAAAGAAAATTTCCCTTAAAGTGATGTCCTTACACTTTTCTCTGTCAGCTCAGAAATCATCCCACATGCTATTTTCAACATCTAACATTTCGTCCTGTTTTTGCCAGCATTTGGCCTATACAAGCCCATGCTCTCGTTCCCGCAATGCCTTTCACATAATCAGATGTCACCCCTGTGCATTGCAAATCATTTCACAATGGATTATTAATGCCAAGACCATGTGCTGAAACATGGAGAAACCATCACGCCAGCAGTAGCCTTCTCACTGAGCCGCGGATGTCACTCTGTGGTGCCAAGTAATTGAAAATACTCGAAGTGGAGTATGGGACTGGACTGCGGGACTAATCCCTCTGGTTTCAGGCAGTTTTATAAAAGCTGTAAGAGATTATGCTCATTCATTCTTTAGAAAAGCGGTATTCAAGCTGAACTTTAGTTTTCTGATTAATCAAAGGAAGGCAGTCCAGTCAAAGGCTCTGATGGACACAGACCGCTGGTTTTTTATGCAAAGAAACCTCCCATTGAAGTAAATAGGAAGCTTGCGTCCATGAAAACTAATTAAAGAATTTTTAGTTATCTTGATCCCACAACCCACAAAAAATAAAAAAGAGAAAGAACAGTTACATGCTGTCTTTAGACCAGGCCTTTATACACTACTACAGTGCAGAGAACAAGAAGTGAAAATATGATTTTATTTTTGAATTTCTAAACAATAAACTAACCTATTGACATAAAAATATTTTTCCAGGAAGTTATATTAAAACACATTAGTACTTATGTGTGTCTTTTATATAAGAAACCATCTTCTAATATTACAGGTATTAAGGGGAAACTTGTGCATTTCAAACATATTTTCTTCATGCCATTTTGTCTAGGCAGTTAATCCTTCCCTGGTCACATGCCTGACCATGAAACTTGCAGTAATTTCCATGTTTTACAATAAGAACAACACGAGGGCCATCAGATCATCGTCTGGCTCCCCTCTTGATGAACTCAGAAGGAAAGCTACTCATTGTTTCAGCAGCTGTTTTTGTTTCCAAATCCAAAAGGGGATTTGAGTATTTTATCTCATTTTATGTTTTGATTTAAAAGGTTTGTGATTCAAGTATTGTTTTCAAGCTAGTGATGTGGTCTTCCACATACAGCCTGCTGAAATGACTTGGATTAATGAATTCCACTCTCATTTTGAGGTTTTTTTTTTTTTTAAAAAAAAAGCAAAAATTCTCTTGGGTATAGTACGACACCATGCAATTATTTATGTGCACGAAATGTGATTAAATAAAAAGTGGGCCCCCCTGGCTAAAACACTGATGTGATAGCTTGATTTATTTGATGTGTGGCTATCATATCTTTTGCACTTACATATTATGCTATTGTTAAAACTGATTCACAGAAATAAGCATAGGGGTAGACGAAGGAAGGCAACCCTGAGGCTAGTTGTTTAGAGCCAGGCACCACGGAAGTTGAGACATCCAGTATTTCCATGGGCAAACTGTGGATGGACTTTTCCCCCATTTATGAGCTATATTTGGTGTTGCATAACAGGACCACCCAGGAGAGACAGCGGGAACACTCAGCAGATGAACTCCTTGCACACAGCTTCATCTCTGAAAGGGCACTGAATTCATTTAATGGCCTTTGATTATTATGCCACTGTGGTTTTCAAACTAAAGTCATTGCCTATGAAAATACCTAGAAAAAGTATTTTTCCAAGGATCGTACTGCCTAAAAGAGGCTAGAGGTGTTTAATTTTGTTTTAAGTTACTCAAGGCAGTAAGCACACTCCACTTTCATGCATTATACAAGTCTTCTCACAGTCCAGGGAACTAAAGGTGTATCTCAGTCACGATAAACTCAGTTTATAAAATCAAGTTTTTCCCAGAAGAGAATGAGTAAGAGAAAATTTGATCAATTCATATATTTGACTAAATGGAATTATAATGCTCTTTTTGCTGGTAAATAAGGCTGGCCTTAGCATTCTATATTTCAAATAAAGGCTTAGTTCCTGCCATAAAATTGAGACTATTGCCCAGCATTAATGCTGTTTTAATACTAAGTATTTCTGTTTGAAATCATCCATGACCTCTTCTCTGCCTTTAGTATACCTAGATGCAGATGCGCTGCACGCTCTGCAGTGTAACAACGTCTCACGGAGGTATTTCCTGGTAGAAATCTCCACAGGAAAGCATCCTGTTTATAACTAATGAGACCCAAAGATAGGAAGGTTAGTTATAATCCCATCCCATTTGAAAGTCATGTCAGCTAATTATCAGACTTTAATGACTTGCCTGTGAAATTGGAAGTGCATATTGTTTTAACGAGACCCTTTATTTATTCCCCAGCCTCCTTCCCTAAATTTAATCTGTTTCTTTACATATCAAGCAAAATGAATGGAGATGCTCGACCTCCAAAGAGAACAGTAGAGTGGAGTGAAAGGAAAGTTTAGAAAAGTCCTCCTGGTAAAAATAAAGACTTCGGACTGTCTCTACAGGAGTCTCCCAGCCCTTTCCGGAGTTTCTGTACTAACTCACCTTCTTATTGAGTTGCTGAGAAGGGAAGAAAGTCCAAGCCCAGATCTCCCTAACCCCCCCCCCAGCCCTCTCATGCTACATCAAAGCTACTATAAAAATAAACCAAACTCTTGAGCCCTGATCAATTCATCTTGTCTTCACCTTAACTTGGAAAAGGAAAAAGAATTAAAAGAAAAAAAAAAGAACAAAAAAGGAAAACGCCTCAAGGAGCACGGTGCAACGTGCGTTTGTAATAGTTCCCAGGGACTTTGCTCTAGGTATGTGTGTAGAATGGCGTTTGCAGCAGAGGTAAACGAGGAGGAGGCCAGGTGGTTTATATTATAAGAATAACATTCTGACCCACCATGTGCCTGAAACGTTTCTTTCAGTTGACAGGAACTGGTGAGTTTTCTCTGAAAATTGGACTCCCAGACCGGTCCCCTCCCCCATACATAGCAAAGACCGGTTCCCAGCACACACAGAGCTCTAAATTGTTCCTAACATATTTGCCGCCAGGCTGACCTACAGAGAGACACAAAATTAACTTGGGTGACTGAGTTTCAGCGATTGCCCTTTTCCACATCACCATCTGGAAAGGGGAAAATGCTAATATATCCATAATTAGATAAATTGGAACACATGCAAATGTTCGTGCTCTGGCCAGGGCAGTCAAGGTCTTGAAAGCAGCAGGGCCTGGCTTGTGGCATTCTCTTTGCTGAGAGTTTGCTGTCAAGACGAAACCAAGGTGTCGCTGACACTGACCAGAGCGGGCAGGCCGAGCACACCGACTCTGCGAGTCACTTGCGGGGACTCAGACTACATGCTGCAAAAGCAAAAGATCCCCAACCACCTGAAGGACAGATCTAGTGGCCTAGAGGATTTGGGCAAGATTTCTCACCTCTGACAGTCAGTTAATCTGGTTTTGCCACCTGCAAAGTCACAGCTTGGGAGAATCCTTTGAGTCCATGTGCTGTTGGCTGAATGCCACCAAAATACCACTGACCTGTCCTTGACCCCAGAGATGATGACATCTTTAACTCTGAGTCATGTGTAGAGACAATCTGCAGCATTTGCCATCACATTGCTGTTATTTGAAACCATGCGCCTTGTAGACCACCATTGACTGGCCCTGGATGAAGGGGAACCTACTTTGGTTTTATACATTTTGGATCCGAAGACCTTTTTTCCTTAGTGTTTAAAATACTTGTGTGAATAATTCCAGAAAGACTTTTGTTTAAAATGGAGAGAAGTCTCTTCCATTGATGCCTTTCTATGTGCTTTGCTATAGAAAGTTCTGTAGTTGGGGTGCATGTTTAGTAGCATCTTGGGATGTAGAAATGACTACTGAACATACATGTCCTGGCTATTTTTTAAAGCAAAGCATGGGAAAAATTAATTAAATGAGGGCTATCAGGAAAGTCACTCCTCAGAGTCTAAATTGTGTCGCCTTGGCTAGATGTTTCTATAAACAGTAACATACCTGTAAATGGTTTTAAAGATTTTTAAAAAGTAAATAGTTTGAAAGATTTTAAAAACAAGAAAAAAAAATTTTGGCAAGACAAGCACTCTACTACTGAGCTATAGCTCTAGTTTTGTTGTTGTTGTTGTTTGTTTGTTTTTTGAGATAGGATCTCACTATGTAGCCCAGATAACCTTGAACTTGTAATCCTCCTGCCTCAGCCTCTCCAGTAGCTGGGATTATAGGCATGTGCCACCATGCCCTGCTAATATAACTAATTTCTCATTGGGCATTTTTATTTATTACACATTCATGACTACCATAATTTTATTTCCATTAACTTAAGAATTTCTGTCCATCCTGAAAAACATACTAGCTACTGTTTTATTTGATGACAGCCTACAAATTAATCTTGGTTGGATCTTGACATTATATTGTGAGAAATTATTATAGAAAAAATAAAAACTGCTGAGCAGAAAGTAAACTTGAGACTCACTTAGATAAGTCAGCAAGTTTTAAAAGAACTATCATAAAGGACTTTCAAACCCTGAACATTGCTTTTCTTGACCCTTGGGTAGCAGCAGTTTCTCTAGTGAGAAATTAGTCTTTTGATGTTAGCAGAGATGGATTTAACATGAAGATAAAGGAGTTTTGGCACAGGCCCCTTAAGTCACAATGCCAATGTTTTTCACTTGTAATTTTATATTGTTTTTCTTAAATAAGTTTTCCCAAATTGTGCAAACCTCACACCCTACAAAACCTGGTTATGCCCTTGCCTGTTAGGCTGGAGCCGCATTGCTGCTCCAAGAGTAGTCCTGGGCGCTGCAGAATCCCCCGGAAAGCTTATGAAATGCAGATTCTCTTGCCACGACTCGTCTGAAGAGATTCTGGCTCAGCAGGTCACATGAATCTAGAGAGTACATACGTTTAACAAGTTCCCAGGTGATTGCACCATAGACACTAAAGCTTTTGAACTATTGGTCTAAATTCTTGGCCTTAGCCTGGTGGAAATCTTTGCAGGGTACCTTGTGGGCTCCTGGAGGCTGATGATCTCAACTCTGAAAGGAAATACAAAGCCAGAATGAGCTGGGCTTTGAGGGGATTTCTCACTCAGTAGAGCTGGACAAGCTTAATATAAATGACTTTTAAAACTGTTGAGCAGCCCTGTGTAGTAGCATCCCAAAGCTCTCTGCTCCAAAGTTAACCAAGAGGTCACACCCAGCCAGAGAGAAACACTTCCTCCTGGAGATGACATTTCATCTCTGGCCCTTCTCTGTTTTCCTTCCCTCTACAGTCCAGGAGAGCTTCGAAAGGAAAACAGTGGGAAGGAGGACGATATTAGTGTACTCATTGGCACATTCCTCTCCGTGAACACGATTTATTGTGGCAGCATAGGCAACCCCCCCTTGGCCTTTTCTCACAAATGAACTCAAGTTTGTTATGCAGGGTTAGGAGGAGACACCTTGGAATCTTATGTATCAACATGACCCACACAGTTGCAGATTGCTGTAGAGTATTACACTGATCTAGCTAATGCTATGTGCCCTGAGCCAAATTGCATATCCTTTCTATTTCATACTGAAACATTTGTATGAAGAGCAAAATAACACAGTAGTTAAAAATCTGTACTCTCATGTCAGACAGACATAGATGTAAATCTTGTTTACTTTTTAAATTGCATGACCTAGAGATGCATAACCTCTGTAAGTCTCTGTTTCCACAACCACAAAATGAGGACAACAACAAAATCAACCTCGTAGAATCACTGTAATAATGATACGTGATAATAAACATAAAGTGCTTAGTGTAGTGTCAAGCACTTAATGTCAGCAATGAGGATTACTGTTACTGAGCTTTCCCCTAAGAGTGTGCTAAGAGAATTCCTAATAACCTGTGGTGAGCACAGACTTTGTAATAGTTATCTACTGCTGCATAACAAATTGCCTGAAAAACCTATAGACATTTACTGTGTCACATACACTAAGAGTCAGGAATTTGGAAGAAGCAGCTTAGTTGGGTGGTTCTACCCAGGGTGTCCTGGAGGTTGCAGTCAAGCTATCTTTGGAAACTGCAGTCATGTGGAGGCTTGACCCAGTCTGGAGGATCGGCTGCTAATCTCACTCAGGAGGCTGTGGGTGGAAAACTCTTTCCTTGTCATGTGTGCCTTTCCATGGGGCTGCTCGTGACGTGGCAGCTGACTTTTCTTCAAACAAGCGATCAAGGAGAGAAAGGAAAGCAGGGCCAAGATGGAAGCCATGAGGTCTTTTATAAGCAAATATCACCATATTCCACTGGTCACACAGACCAAACTCGTGCGGTGTGAAAAGGACACAGGAAGATGTGGATACCAGGCGAAGAGATCATCGGAGACATCTTGCAGGCTGGCTACTGAGTGCTGCCTAGCTTTCCCAAGAAATGCTATAGTTGCGCTTCGTTTTCTTCTTCTTTTTGCTTTAATTTTAGATTAGTCAGGAGACTTTGAAATGATTATAATGTTTACAATCTAGCAGTAAATGAAAGGCATCTGAGCATCAAGATGACTGTCTGAGTGGGGTCTGCTGGCCACTTGGAAAGCACACGTCTTCACATGCCTCAGAAATCCACAGCTGACTTTGGTAAAATCTTGTCTGCTAGATATTCCAGCTCTGCACTTCCACAAAGTGCACAAGTTGTCTTCCTACATTAACAAGTAAGAATGGTTAGTGGGTAAGGCACAGTTTACAGATCTGTATTTATGATGGGGTCTGGCTAACAGAGAAAAAAACAGCAAGAATAAACCATACAACATGGGAAGTCTAATTCCAGCAGGAAGTTACTTTGAAATAACATCATACTTCACTCACTCCCCAGCTGATGTCTTTGACGACTGGTTTGGACACCAATAAAATGTCCTGTCAGTTGCCATATTTTATTTTCTTACAGTGTCTCCCACTGTTTGATGGTAACTCTGCCTGTGCTCACAGCAGCCTCTGCACTCTGATTTAGCTATGCCATGTAGGCTGCTGTGGGCTAAATTTCTTGCCCAAGTACAGGTACTTCTGGGTCTTAAAAGATTCCTCAAAAGTACTTGTCTCGCAGAAATACAGAGAAAAGCCCTTTGATGACTCAGAATTTATTTTATGTACTTATTAACTGGTACACTTTCTCCTCCGTTTTAAGGAAATATTCTGTACACTGAAACAAGAAAATAAGTAAAGACACGTGTCTGCTTTAATATCTTGGTACTGGTTGAGTCTCAGTAGTGCTTTTCCACGCTTTCTTGGTAAAGACCCTTTCTGTTAGCCAGCCTGGCTGCCTTTGATGTCTGAAGCAGTGCCGTTTGGTTGTAAATGTATGTGGCGCCTTTGATCTAGTACTTAGCTGGTCTTATTTAAAATAGATAGCTTCTTTTATCTAAGCAGTGTTTACTAGGCATCTCTGTCTATGAAAGATGGTTTAAATTGCTATTATTTAGATAGAAAGTTGTTTCTTAAGAGTGCCCTGGTCTGAGTCTAATTCTCTACATTCTAAAACCACAACAGCTCTCTTGTAGATTTTGTAAAGGTAAATTGCTATTAAAACGAGCTGCTGTTACAGATGTCAGGTAATACTTGCAAAAACTTTGTTTGCTATTTAATAGGAACTGATTTTTCCAAAGAATAATGAACATGTCTGACACAGGCAAAAAATGGTCGTATCAGAGAGTCTAAACACAATAGCCAATTATCCCTCTGAAATCCAGGTATTAATGTACTTTTATGTTAGGGGATATACACACCATACAAGGTATATTGGAATGGGACTTTTTTCCAAAAGAACAAAAGGTGTATATGTTGCATTCTCTAAGAGAATTTCTTGAACATTATATTTAGTGCTTTAGAATTTGTTTTTGAGTGTCTTTGGCCGCCTTCACTTATTCATTCAATAAACAGTATTATAGGGGCAGGGAGTATTAACTTTGCCATTAGGGGGAGTCAACCTGGAAATGAGAGGGAGGCCAGAATACGAGCCAATGATGACAATGCGGCTCGGTCGTTGCCTCTCATGGACATGGTCCTTGCAGCTTGGCCTTCACAATGGTCAGGGAAAATTTCCTGGAAGAGGTGGCATCCAAGCTTCAGCGAAAGGCTTCTGACTCAGAAGTCAACATCCTGTGACTTCTCAGCCAAGCTTAAAATACAAAGTAAACCTGTCTGCCCCCTCTGACTTAATACAGGTGTCCCAAATCTTGCAAGAGGCCTTGTTGCCCAAAACTGTGCCCAAAGCCTTCTTGCTTGTCAGTCAACACCAAAGAGAGAAACCCCAAAGTGCTTTTCCCACACCCATTTTAGAACTTTGGCTCTATGTTTCACTTAGGGTTGTATTGGTCAGCTTTCTGTCACTGTGACAAAATATTTAAGAGAATCAATTTAAAGGGAAGAAAGCTTTACTTTGGTCATGGTTTCAGAGATTTCAGTCCATGGGCAGTTAGATCTGCTATTTTGAGGCCTGTGGTGAGGCAGCATAGCATGTACCAAGCTTGCAGCAGAGCAGAGCTATTCACCTCGTGGCAGCCAGGAAACAGTGGGTGGGGGTGGGGGGTTGGGACCCAACATGTCCTCCGGGGCACATCCTCAGTGACCTCACTTCCTTCCACTAGATCACATTTCCTTAATTTCCCACCTCCTTTGAGTAGAGATGTAGGCTGGGGATCAAGCCTTCAACACACAGGCCTTTGGCAGACATTCAAGATCTAAACTGTAAAGCTAGGTGTGGTGGTGCACACCTGTATTCCCAGCACTCGGGAGGCTGAGTCAGGAGGATTGCAACAGGCCTGAAGCCAACCCGTGTTACACAGTGAGTTCAAAACTAGCCTGGACTACACATGAGATCCAGTCTCAAAACCAAAACCAAAAAAAGAATATGAGCACTGTGTTATTGATTAAAATAGCTCCTCTTGCCATTCATTGCTCTGTTTGGCTCCAGCAAGATTCTTTTTTCATTCTCCTCAGTGTCACATTCCTGCCATTGTAGAAGTCTTGTAATTACTTCTTACTGGGAAGAAGTGACTGATAATCAATTACACGATCATTACATCACATCATCCCAACTCTTCTAGGAGGTTCGGGGAGACCTGGATCCCAAACTACATTTGTGGAGAAGGGGAGGAGAGGCACATCCCTGGAGGACACAAAGGCATGTGCTTGGAGTGTTCCTGGGACAGGACAGAGATGGTCAACATAAGGCAGATGGGTGGAGATGGGAATATGCTGAAAGCAAACAGAGGGATTTAGCTGTTTCCCATGGGTTATTTAGAGCTCTTGAAGTGGAGAAATTGCAAAATGAAGCGTAATTTTTGGTTACTTTCCCTCTTATTTCACATGAGTTACCAAGCAAATCCTAAGAATCACACATTTTAGATCCTTGGATGAGAAAATGAGGCTGCAAATTTCAGGTGGTCCACGTCTCACAGCCACAGAATGTGGAGCAGGCCAGCCTAGCCAATCTCTTGGCCAGGATCCTGGCCTGGGCTTCTCTTTTTGGGACTTTTTTCCCACTAGGAGTCTTAGAGTCTCTACCCCTGGGTTCGAAGGAGCCTGTAAGAGAGAGGCCATCATACCACGTGGCCTCCTAAAAGGTGTTGGCTCCAGAGCCATCCCAGCCCTCGGGAGGCTGCATCTCTCTCTCATTGGGCCCCCAGGATCCCCACCACATGAGAACTTGAAGAATGAGAATAGTTAACTCTCGGAATACATCGGAATATGTCATGCAGGCTCCTGTGAAGGAGTAGGGAGAGTGAGAATATATTGGGGAACACTGAAAATGTTTTAATTAGTTATTAATCATAGGCTGTTTGTGGTCTCTAACTTTGAGAAGGCCAAATCCAGTGGATCCTATCCAGACTGCATGCACTGTGAGCAAAGCGGAAAGAAAATCAGATAACTGTTCCTAGAAGGAAGGTGAGGAATCAGTGCTGGAAAAGCAAAAACAATCATTACTGACTGTGGCACACTTGCCCTCACCTTCAGGTGAAAATGTGTAAGACCGGCCTCTTCTTGGAGAGGGCTACCTTGGGCAGGTAGTCCCCACGCTTTTCCTCCAGTAACTCCTTGATCTTAATCTTAACGCTTCTCTTATTCACATTGTCCAAAGGAAGATGTGTAGGCACAAATGGACTAACTTGGTCAACGTCTTAATACTAGTAAGTGCTTGGCTGGAACTTGACCACAGGGGTCTGACTTCAAACGTTTAATTATTATTGTTATAATTAAGTTATATTGTATGTTATTATATAATATCGTATACTATCATAACGTAAGTAATATTATAAGTATCTCTAGTTTGCCTGTTTTTCTTTATTTTTTCTTATTTTTCTCTGAAATAAGAATTTTAGGATGGCCCTGCTCAGAAACATAAATAACCTAGCATACAATAGTAGCCATCATTATTTTTATGATCAAAGACTTTGATCCATGACTGTGAAATAAGACAAAAAGCAATTGAAGACAAGACATTTGCTTGGTCTCTCCAGCTGAGAGCAAATCTGCATGATCTTCAGAGAGATTAGCAATGGGTACAAAAGAATAGGTACCGTCAATAAATGTAGGACGGACGCAAAACATCCAGAGACCTGTTGACGCATGGATGAAACGGCAAGGTGCCGAATCCCTTAATGAGTCCTTTTCTCCTTCCCTTCTCAAGTGCTGCTTAAGTAGAGCTGAAGCCAGACGGGATGCAGCCAAAGTGGCCCTAATCAACTCCCTCTTCAATGAGTTGCCCTCGCGCAGGATCACCAAGGAATTCATTATGGAAAGTGTTCGGGAAGCGGTAGCCTCCACCAGTGTGAGTACCCACGAGGGGAGGGAGGAGCATCTGAGCTGCAAACACGGGGCATTTGAGGCCTGGGAGATAATACAGGGAGCAAATTCTTAATTTAAAAACCTGTGGGTTACATTTTTGCCCATTAAATCATTCGTTTTCAGCAAAAAAAGGAATATTTGGATTGGAAATCATAAAACTGGAGCTTGTTCCCTACTCTGCACCTCAATAATATTCTTAACTTCCCTGGATCACAACTAATCAAGCTTTAAATTGAGGTAAATAATTTGCTCCACCTTGATTTGTTTATTTGAATGTCTGCCCTTTGAGGAGTGTTGATTCTTTTAGGACCTGAGAATGCAAACAATTGAATGCGGCTTTAATCTAGTGGTAAACTAGTTCCATTTATGCCAAACTTAACTCATCATAAAAATTATTTGAGGTACTTACTGGAAGTGCCAATTACCCTGCAGAGTAGGACCCTACAATCTATATTTTTAAGGAAGCACTGACTCTTTATTCAGCCAAATTGATGTTAGCTATTAGAATAACCATGGTTAATAACAATTTACTTCTTTCAGAAAGCTTTGAAAAGTTCTGTAACGGACACAATTAAATACAAAGTAATTTAAAAGCAAAAAGCCCCATGTTAGAGATTTAAATAGGACTTTTTTTCAGCACACCACCAATTCTGGATTATTTATTTGTCCAATAAATAACGTGAAACTACAAGCCTCAAAGGAAAACCTGGGCCTCCACCCACGACAGGTGTTTCCCTGCCCCATGCTGGGCAGGGGAAGATTTGGCATTACCAGGGGGAGTAGCTGCCTCTGGCCTGCCCTTAGCATGGATAAATCCTATCTGAAGTTTTTCTTTCCTGTTTCCCTTAATAAAACTAGAAAATTCTGTCTTTCTGGAGAAGCTGCTGATTACGAAGGAGCCATCATCTGTCTCTCATGACCCTCTTCTCCTCCTGAACGCTCTTATCACTTCTGGGAGAGATTGGGAAAGGTCAAGAAAGGAGAGTGGCTGTCCTAGCAGGGAGAAGGCAGAGAGTTCTGCTCTATATCTGCTTTGCGGATGAAAGGAAACCTTTCTGTTCTGGCCCTGTAAATTTCAAGTGCCTTTGAGGAAGAGAAGCTAGGAAAACGATGCCTGATTTATATAAGTGTGGAATTTACTCAGGAGCAGGGAAGGGCCCTCAGTGTAAATGTAATTTATCATTTTTTTCATGGCAATTTCTAAGGAAAGAGAATATGTATGGCTCGCAAGCTTCTGGGTGGATTTCCTCTGGGATATTTAAAAAGCCAACATAAATATTTCAGCAGCAGTGTGTTAATGTTATTGCATTCAAAAGCTATAAATCTGCTGCTATCTGATGCTGGCGGTTGTTTGTTCAGTCTCTCGGAGTCGCTGCGGCCCACCTTCCCAGGGATCCAAGGCCATGGGACAGTGGAGGAGACCTACCCGCCATTCCACAGCTTGTGTCAGCTTCTTGCTCTGCTGCCTACACCCAAACTGAAGAGAATTTTGTTTCTACCCATCCCACACAAACACACCTTGTTTCCTAAAGGTTAAGTAGACTAAGAGTGGAAAAGGATTTAAACCAAAATCTATGTCTCCAGTCCAACCATCACCCGTGTTATGAAAAGTTCCCATTAAAAATCATGGCAGTAAAACATAAATGGTCCATACAACTGGAGTTCCTCTTTCCAGGTCCTTTATTCTGCCTGCATACAATCGAAATAAGAGCAGGGCCAGTGTTTCAAGATTTCACTGTACCCTAATGCCACCACCAACAAAAGCCCTATGCAATGATAACAGGAATTTCTGTTTTGGGATAATTACTTATCAGCTAGTAGATCCTCAGTTATCCTTCTAATGAAAAGCTAGACTCAAATCAATCATAAATCCTCTTTCCTCTGAGTCATGGTGAGATTAAGAATTTTACCCAGAATCAACTGGAGACTCAGTTGCAGAGTGAACACCATAAAGGTTAGGCCAGCATGGAAGGCTTGCTGTGGCCTCAAGATCAATCCTTGATCACTCAAAGAACATATTAATAGTATTTTCTTCTTCTGCTGACCTTCTCAAGGGCACTTTAGATGATGCAGATGACCCCAGCACAAGCATCGGCGCCTATCACTACATGTTGGAGTCAAACATGGGCAAGACCATGCTGGAGTTCCAGGTACCTCACTTCTTGCTATGTGTTTATCTGGTTACCTAACCCACAAACCTGGGAGAAGTTATCACTAATATCTCATATTCCAGCGCTACACACTTACTTAATTCAACCCTCCTAGAATCTGCGCAGTAACCTCATTTTAGCCACATTTCAGTAAAATGAAACAAAGCTGGGTAGGCTGGCACATGCATGTAATTCTAGCACTCTGGGGGGCTGAGGCAGGAGGGTTGCAAGCTCTAGTCCAGCCTGGGCCACTTAGAGATTCAGTGAGACTCTGTCTCAGAATTTGAAAAATAAAGGTCCTGGGTTCAATCCTAGTATTTAAAAGTAAATAAAAGCAAGCAAACGAGGCACAATCTGTGCTACTATAAATGGAAATAAAATACTTAAGTCAAAGAAAGAGGCAAGGAACACCACGGTCTTATGACACTGTAACTCTTCAACAGCTTTTCAGTACAAAGTTACCCCTTAAACTAAATCAAATAGATGTGACCGCTGGTTCTTAATTTTCAGAAGTCATAGATGAGGTTTCCCCCAGCATTCATTGAACAATATTCTTTCAGTTTTGATATTTCCACTAAACAAGATCTGCTTCCTCCTATCGTCAACACCCCCCCTAATATATACATATCTCAACCTGTAATCCTTTGGCATGCACTGCTAATGAGTGGTAACTACTGAGAAGCTACATTACCTATTACGGATGGTCCCGGATTTATGACCTTTCAACATTACGATGGTGAGAAAGCACACCCATATAGCCATCCTGTTTTTCTCTTTCAGCACTGTTGCGTGAGCTATGCAACACTGTATTATAAAATAGGCTTTGTGTTAGGTGATGTTGTCCAACTGGAGGCCAACTGGAGGTGTTTGAATGTGTTTAAGGCAGGCTAGATTGAACTGTGAAGTTCAGGAGGTTAGGTGTATTGAATACATTTTTGACTTAATGATATTTCCAACTCACAATGAATTTACCAGAGAATAACCCCACGGCGAGTGGAGGTTCATCTGTATTTGCAAAATCAATAATTACATGAGTAATAATAGTAATAGCTAGTACTTCTTGGATGCTTAGGCCTAATGCTTAGCATTTAATGTGTATTATAATTTAACACAACACTCACATGTGGAAGATTTTATGATATTCCACTGTTATTGGGTCTTTTCCTGGCATCAGATTCATTTATTTATCTTACGAGTCCTTACAAAATTAATTACCATATATACCAACTAACAACCAGACTAATAGGCAAAATATATAAGACATATAAAACGATTATACTAACTCAAGGTACACTTATAGATACGTCCCATTTATTATTGAAAGAAGTCTGTCATCCCTTAGCAAGTGGGACAGCCAGCGTTCAGACCCCGGCATTCTGCTTTCTGAGCTCACACAGCTCACTGTCTCCTCCTACGGTAGGTTGAGCAGGTGAAAATGCAGTAGTCACTGCTTAGGAAATGTGTGTCTCTCTGAAAAACTAAATTTGAATGCAGATAAATATCCAAAAACATGCCGTGTTAGGGGAAGTCAATATGTAATATTATAACCAAAAGTCTTTACCCCCAGTGGTTGTATTTTCTTAGTTAGACTCAGAGAAATAACCAGAAATTATAGTTAAATCCAAGAAGAAACCAGAGATATAAAGTTTCATGAGCAGGAATGTTCACAGTTGTAGAATTCACCGTGGTGTTGCTGTTGAAGCCCAAAGCTGCCAGCTTGGCAACACCTTCATCTTTGCCTGCCCAGCGGCCTAGGCATTTCTCACATGGATCTGTCTTTTCTGCTCATTTTTTAAAAATTGATATTTTTCTTTATTCATTCCTCATATGATTGGAGCAAAATGCTTTCTCCATTCTAGATCTTGAGCCTCTGATTTTCTCTGTAGCTGGAGATGGTTTCTCTGACTTTTGATCCAGACTGTCCCGTTGCGTGAAGTCACTGATCCTTGCAGCCTGCTCTCTGGAGTGGACGAGGCCACACGTAGCTCAGCGGTTCCGGCCCAGGCTCTGGATTGGACTGGCTGGTGTTAGCCTCACTCTGTTTCTGATCTCTAAATCTGTTCCCTTGTGTGTATTAAGGGACAGTAATAGTAGCACCTCACAGTGCCAGAATGAGGATTCATCAGGATGCTATGGGAGGGGTCTGGACAGTGTCTGGCGGACGGCAAATGCTCCATGCAGGCTAACAACCATTATCCTACAAATTTCTAAGGAGGCAAATGGCACAAGGGAAAGAAAACATGGTTCGCAATCATACTGACCTATATGTGAAACTTGTCCCTCACTTCTCACCTGTGAGTTTGCCCATTCTGAGATTGTTTTCATATTTTTAAAATAGAAATAATAATGCTTACATATAGAATTAAATAATGTGACCTTTACAAAGCAGACAGCATCATCCTTCCCACTAGGCAGAAAATCATTTATCTTAATTCTTTCCTTTATATCCCATCAAAAGAATATTGTACTTCTCTTATTACAGAATGAATAATGCCTGCCCCACTATATGATTGCTAATATGTGACTCGGTAGCTATTTTCAGAAAAGAATGATTTCGAATGTGATTGAGTTAGTCTGCCAAAGATGAGGAAGGTGAGAATAATTAATAATAATAATAATTAGAAAGTGTTATTCAGTTTCCTTCCATGCACTGTGAAAGGCTCTACTCAACCTCGTCTAGTCATGTTTTAATTGCCTTGCTTTGGGCTGTGTGTTCCATGTGGTAAGGCATTTACATATGTGAAAAAATAATCTTAATCATGCTGTAGAAATGCTCCATAGATTCTCATAAAGGAAGCGGGGTACCGGATGGAGACCAGGGAAGGAGAAGATGTAAGGGCAGGGGAAACCCAAGCCCCCAGTGTGCAGGAAGGGTGCGGGCAACTGAACAGGACGGGTCAGGAGCACCTGGCTTCTCCTGTCTGCACACAGGGCCCTGCTCGGAGGACCGTGCCTTGGTGGCCTGGGCTAAGCACACCAGTCTGTGCCTGCAGCTACCAGGAGCCGACCACAGGCCTGAGCTGTTTCTGCAGAGACACAACAGCTCGGTACCTGTGGTGGGTCGCGGACGTGTGTTTGTATCTGGCGATGGGTGGCTGCACCATGGAAAAGCAGGGTGGTGTCTCCTGATGGCCCTCAGGCCTGCACGGGAGGGGTCCCGCAGCCGACCCAGGGAGGAAACGTGAGAGACCTCTGCTTACCTTCGCATCGTGGGCGGGAAGCCAGCTGCTGCTCTGAGGTAGCCTTGCAGCACAGATAACTGCCTGCCATCTGGGGAGGGACCAGGGCCGGGAGCAGACGCGGGCTCCTGGGTCTTGTCAAGGTCAGATTCCAGGCAGGCTGTGACTGAAGCTGGTGAATATATTTATTCTGAAGCCTAATGCAATCCAAGGAAGTTGTTTATTTACATCTTTGCTAAATTCTCCAGGTCACCTTTTAAAACCTCATCCCATAAACAAATTTCCTTTTAAATCCATTCTCTTGGGTGGGGAGATGGTGCCCACCTGTTTTTCAAGTTCTCCATTTACAGTGTTTGTTTTTCTTATTTCTGATGAATCACAGAGCTGAGCCAGTCTCCCAGACAAGGCTCCAGCGGGAAGCAGTGAGCATTTTCTCCTCCACAAGGTAGCTGAAAAGCCAAACACTGTCTCGCAGGAGGCAACGTGAGGCAGAGCCAGAGGACAGAGCCCAGTTGTTGCCAGTTGAAATGGAATGAATGACAAAATAAACCGGGAAAGCTGCGGAATGGGAGCTGCAACTGCGATTTTCCCTGAAAAGGAAAGAAAACATGGGCATTTATTTTCCATTCAATCTTACATTTACTTTGCTGGTCAGACAGAACAGGCTACAAAATTTGTGGAACTCAGTGCAGAATAAAAATGCAGAGGGGTTGGGGATTTAGCTCAGGGGTAGAGCACTTGCCACCAAGCACAAGCCCCTTGAGCTGGATCCCAGCACCAGCCCCAGAAAAAGCAGAGGCCTTTGTTCAAAAGCTATTAAGATCTGACTGTGATTATGCATGCCTATAATTCCACCCCTCTGGCAGGCTGAGGCAGAAGGATCCCAAGTTCCAGCCCAGCCTGGACCTCTTAGTGATTTAGCAAGATTCTGTCTCTAATAATAATAATAATAATAATAATAATAATGATAATAATAATAATAATGATGATGATGATGATGATGATAATGGCTAGGGAGGGGATGTAGTGCATTCTGAAGGCTCTGGGCTCAATCTCCAGTAGTGGAAAAAAAAAAACCACTATTAAGAATTTCAATACTGTGGAGGAGTAAACCAAGTTCAGAGTTGACTCACAGACCTCACACTGCCGCAGCAGAGCTAGCTCCTGAGACAGACCCAGCAGAATGGCCCAGACTATGGCCACAGCCCGGGGAGGCATTCACTTGTTTCTGGCACAAAATTGAAAGGAACACTGAACAACTCAGTGGTCAAGATAGATAATATTATGATACGATAATTTAATAACTCAAAATTAATGCAGAAAAGCTCTCGATAAGCAGAACGTCCACCTTTTATTTTATGTATTTTTTTTTTTTGAGATAGATTCTCGGTTTGTAGTGCAAGCTGGCCTTGAACTCGCTGCGTAGCCCAGGCTGTCCTTTAACTTGCAATCATCCTCCTGCTTCAGCCTCCTGAGTGCTGGGGTTACAGGCATGTGCCACCACACCTGGCTAAACATCAACCTTTTAAAGAAAGGCCCCTAAACATCCATGCGCCTCCCAGCTCAGCTTGCACCTTTCTTACCACCATACACTTGAAGGTCGGCTTGGCTTTGCCATCAGCCCAGCCAGGCTGCCAGGCTTCTCTAGTTCCACCCACCACACAAACACTGCAGCACAGAAAGCGCAGTGCAGAGCAGCACCACCCTCGGGGAGCCGGCACGCAGACGGTGCTCTCCAGGAGGAAGGCGAGAGGGTAAACCCAGGCAGCAAGGGGGACGCCACGGTAGGATGGTGCCTCTCAGATGCCAGGGCCCTCTCTGTGCCTCCGCAATGACACAAGGACTCCCTGGGGCTGAGCGTGAGCTCACACAGCTTCGGGACAATTTGAAGATGGTGAACTTGGTCTTACAAAGGGAAAGAAGGAAATGGGCTGGCAAGTAAGCAGAAGTACACGGAAATAGGTACATATACTTTATGTAATGATGACATAAGATGCTTTGATATCTCTCCGAGTAAGAGGGTGGGAAGGAGGTCGTCTTCCTTAGAGAATTTTAGGAATCAGAGCTACTCTGAGGGGGTGGCAGCTGTGTGGCTTCAGAGAAAAAGCTGCTTCTGGGTAGACTAGGGATGTAGACAACCAGAAGCAGGGAGGCGATGGGCCTTGTCCTGGAGACAACAGCAGTTCGGCTCCCTTTGGGGAAATTTGTGGGAGATGAAGATTGTCGAGGAGCGTGAGAAAGCTTCCAGTTCTACTCACAGTGTAACTACAGATTCTAAAGTCTTTGGGAAATTGCAGGGGAATGACAGCAAGTGCGCTGAAGGGGCAGCTGGTAGTGTATCGATAGGCACATGCTGCCTGTACACCTAGCACTCTGGAAGGCTGAGACAGGAGACTCCCAAGTTCAAGTCTAACCTGGGCAATTTAGTGACTTATTGAGACACTGTGTCAGAATAAAAAGATAAAAAGGGCTGGGTATGTAGCTCAGTGCAAAGGACCCGGGTTCAAGTCCCAGTACCGGATGTAGAGGCTAGATCTTGAAGAGACAAGAGTACACTTTTAAGGCAACAACAAAGAATGGAAATAAGAGCCCAAGTGAGCCACAAAGATGCTTGGATGAGGCCAGGATGGGTACTGGTAGCTGCGTTATAAATGCAGTTGTCAACTTTACAGAGGGACTGGAGGAGTCGCTTAGTAGTAGAAGGCTTGCCTGTCAGGCACAAGGCTCTGGGATCAGTCTCCAGGACCACAAAACGAACACAAATGAGCATTCCAGAAGGATTTTGGAGGGGAGATCAAGTGGAAGAATGGAGTATGTATCTTCTTTTTTTAAAAGATGGACCACACAAAAGGAATGTAACATTCTTACGAAACATGAAACAAAAAGAAATTTCTTATTTGCAAATACTGGCCCTCCTATTCCGTCATAGACCTTGTTCTGCCTACAGAATGTGCCATGAGTCGGTTTAGGGGAATGGTGTGAAGGATGGTGTAACTTTGCCCTCCTGAGCCGATCTTTCTACTTTGATAGAAAGATCGAGAGACACGATGGTGAGAGCCCAGTCAGGTCAGATTTAGTTTAAGGCACAAAGGCTTCCCGCTTTTCCATATTAGTATCATGATGTGATGACGTGAAGACCAGGACCAGGTCAGGGAGAAGAGGGGCCGTGAGAAGGTGGCTTCCCTGGGTGTCAGACCCGGGGCCTTGGGCAGACTGGGGTCGCTGGGGAGGAAGGAGCGACTCAGCTGAAATTCGGGTTCTATTTTAGTTACTGGAAACCAAGCGTTTTACTGTTACTGAGAGCTCTTTAGGTTCCTGGGGTGCTTATTGTGCAGGCGAGCATAGACAAAATGCCAAACTTGACTGCAAGTGAAGAAAAAAAGCACTTGATTGTATGGCAATTTTAGACATGAGGATTACACTGCTTGCTCCTACGATAATCTTAAAGCTTTTCACTCACTGGACAATTTTAAGATGCCTCAGACTATGTATCTCTTGATTTCCCAGTGAAAACTTTTTCCTGGACCAGCAGAGGTAAGGACAATTAGTAAAAGTCAGCTTTTGGAGTATACAGTAGGATACTATGTAAATGTTAAATTTTCATAAGGAACAGGAAGTTCCTTAATTATATTATTTGCCAATAATTATGTGGTGGTGGTTTATGCTATTAATTCCTAATAGGTGTTTTCTGACAAAAACAAAGGGAACCAGGGAGATAGATCTTTTGCAAATGGGAAGGGGACCAAGAGATGGAGGGAGAAGGGATGAAGGGGAGAGGGAGGGGGCATAAAAAGAATTATGATGTGTTATGTACATGTACCAGTTCTCCATGATGAATGCAATCATTATGTACTGCAAACATGTACTAATTAAAATAAAATTTTTTTAAAGTTAGACAGTCCCTCTATATGTGAAACTCAGGTAAATTCAGTAGAACATTGCTAGTTCTAACCACATTAGGAAAATAAAAATCTCTGCCAGGTTGCTACACCTTGGCTTGCCCTCGGTCACAGGCAGGGAAAGGAAAAATTGAGCCCATAGGATTGCTGTTATGCTCAATGCCATTAGAGGTGGAAACCAGCAATATGTTTTAATGTCAATATAACCTTATTGTCCACGTTTTAAGGCATTCTTCTTAATCGAATTTATAAATCTACAGTTTCTGTAGTTTGTGCATTATGTTTTACACTGTCAAAGATAAAATTATAACTAATTTAGAGAATGTGTTGGCTTTTATTTGCAATTATAGAACCAGGGAAGACTTCATCCCATAAAATAGAATGAGTGTTCCAATGAGCTGAGCAGAGGGGGTTGGATTTATAGGCAGAAAAGGGCTGAAGAAAGGAGAAACAGAATAAAAAGTTACTTTCCTTGTTAAGCTTAAGGCAAAGGGGACCTCCTTAGCATAATGGGTAACGCTAGCGATTTGGCTGTTTTCTTCTGTGTCATTCTCATTTCTGGGAAAGTCAGATAAGCAACTTAGTTTCCTCCTACTAAAAAGCATCATTAGCATGAGCAACTCCATTTTGGTTTGGTTCTGTGCAGGAGCTGTGTCCAGACCAATGGCCTCCTATAAGTTCTATTTAAAAATATTTACATACATATTTTCTGGCTTAAATTTTTTTAATATGCAATGTAGTCACGTGGTTGAAAGCTGAAGAAGTTACCTAAAAGAGCACCGAGAGGGCAGGAGGTATAGACCCGTGGAAGAGAGCTTGCTCTTCTTTGGCATGTCCAACAGCCTGGGTTAGATCCTCAGCGTTTCCAAACAAATCAAAACTAAGAAATCAGAAAGAATTCCTCCAAATTCTGTCCTCCAGGCATACACATTTTTTATCATCAGAAACAATCAATATTATCATATTCTTTTTGCTCTTTGTTGTTGTTGTTGTCGTCAATGTTTGTGTATTTGTTTTGTTTTGGTTTTGGTGCTGGGGATTGGATTTAACTCAAGACCTCATGCATAATAAGCACGTCTGAGCTACATCGCCAGCCCCTGTTATAAAACTCTTCTAGAAATTTATAAGCAAATATATATACAAGAGCCCTCTAGTCTTTTTTAATCAAATAGGAGCACAAAGTACGTACTGTTATGTACTTTGTTTATGTTTTAGCAGCATACAATTCTTTATATTAGAGCCTAGAGGGTGCTGTCAGCATTTGTGTGTGCATAGTGTTCAGTAGCATGGATGTATCATGCTTTCTTTTACCATTTCTCTGAAAATGAAAATTTAAACTGTTCCCAATCTCTGGCAGTTTCAAAAAATGATATAAAGTACAGCCTTGCCTATACATTTTTCTCAGAGGTGCTAGTGTAATTAGATGACCTCTTGGATGTACAATTACTGGTATATGCATTTTTAATATTGAAAAATAACTTGTCAATTATTTGGTCACTTCATTATGCAAGTACAAATATAGCAAGGGAGTGGAGATGAATTCTGCAGGAACCCGGGACGCTGGCCTTTGAAAACATCCCAGAGAGTTCTGATGATAATGTACTTTCTGTCTGCCTGATGTATTTGAGGATCAGAGTTCTGCCCTGTTGAAGCTCTAACTGACATTCATTTCTGTTTCAAAACTAATGACAGGTGTTTGGGTTTTACAGGAGCTGATGACCATTTTCCAACTACTGCACTGGAATGGAAGTCTAAAAGCTCTTCGTGAAACAAAATGTTCTCGACAGGTGAGATTTTCCAGTCAAGAACAGGTTGGTGTCATCAGGGCTAAGCAGGATGACTCATCATCTTCCTAAGAGATTTCCTTTATTTAGACATTTATCTGTTTAAATGTTGTGCTTATGTACTAAGAGCAGAGGGCAGATTACAAAATAGATGTCACAGAGCAAGTGAGTCAGCCACCGAGCAAGTATACACCCAGAATGTTGGCCTGGGACTCTTCCGCTCACCCGTGCAGAATGCAGAACAGAGCAGTCATTCAGGCGGAGCCCGAGGAGAGTAGAGGATGTTCTGCTGCTGAAACCTGCTCCCTGAAGATGGGCAAAGTGGGTTGTGGCAGGAAGAAACTTCCCAGTGCATCGGAAGTCGCTGGTGGACAACAGAAATTATTTGAAGCTAGACAAGCTGGCATTCGATCAAATCGATTTTTTATTTATTTTTGAGAAACAGGGTCTTCCTATTGCTACATGATGGGGAATACCCTTCCCTGCTTTTTAATAGTACATGTAAAATCCTTCCTGTGTACTTAATGGTTTCACCTGCCGTCTTCCAAGATTTATCTTTTCTGTACCCACCAATCTGAAAGGCGGTAGTTTATTTTTGAGAATTTGCTAAGGGGAATTTGTACAAGGAACAAAGCCTCTATTAGTCAGCAGAATGAGGGTGAGTGTAAGAGTTTTCCATGCACTGCAGTCCCATGAGTTTTAAGTTGTTCTTTGCTTAAAAAAATGTGGCTTTCAAAATGTCAAAGATGGAAAAGAAATGAGTAGCTGACAATGGCTTTGGCTATTTTTTTTCCTTTCCTTTGATTTTACAAAAGGCCTTTGAAATATGCTGGGTTGGTTATAAACACTTTTCCATCATTGGTTTTAATTTGTTAAGGCCATAAATAAATACCATATGTTCATAAAAATAAAAATAAGCAATGCATCCACTCCACATGATCAAACCTATACATGACAGTATGATATATTGACAGTTTTTTCATAGAAGAAACAAAAGTTGTGGCTGGTTTTTAATTTTTGGCAAAAATAAGAGACAATATATCACAAAGGTATCATTATGATACCAATAATGATAAAGCCTACATTCCATAATACATTTTAAAGTTCCTTCTCTAGTTACGGTAAGCCATTTGAAGAATCATCTTCCTGATGCTAATGGCACAGCAACTAGGAAGTTGACACTCGAGGTTTGTACTGAAGTCCCCTTGACTAAAGACTTCCTGCTTTCTACAGTAGGCATGACCAAACCCATTTTTCCCAAATTCTTCTGCATAGCTATTTCCATCTTTCTATCTTGTCAAAGGAAATAATGCTGGGCAGAAGAGTTCCACAAATAAATGAGATAATAGTCATAGCCATTATTATAAGAATATATCAATTATTATAAGGGCTGGGGATTTAGCTCAGTGGTTAGAATGTTTGCCTAGCAAGCACAAGGCCCTGAGTTCAAACCCCAGCACTGAAAAAAAAAAAAAAAGAAAAGAAAAAAGAACATATTCATAGCAATTATTATAGGAAAACGTAAGAAAGGCTTGTGTTTTCTGGGGACATACCAGCTGTGTTTTTGTGAACATTATTCTCATGGTCAGTGGTAGATTTCGACTCAACCTGGGGTGACTTGCTTTGCCCATCGTTTCCATTAAACCAGTAGGTCAGTGGGATTTGGTTACAGTTTGTGAACATGAGCGGTTTAGTTACGGTGGGGCGGGGGAGGCATGGAAGGCCACATGCACAGGTGCCTTTGTGGCCCTTTCCTGACTCTGAACTTCTGTTTATTGGCTCCCAGGAAGTCATCTCCTATTATTCCCAGTATTCCCTAGATGAAAAGATGCGCAGCCACATGGCCCTAGACTGGATCATGAAGGAGCGAGAGTCACCAGGAATTCTCTCCCAAGAGCTACGAATGGCCCTGAGGCAGTTGGAGGAAGCCAGAAAAGCAGGCCAAGAACTGCGGTTTTACAAAGAAAAGAAAGAAATTCTGAGCTTGGCCCTGACTCAGATCTACAGTGACCCTGACCCTTCCTTGCCCGGTGATGACCAGCTGAGCCTCACGGCCCTGTGTGGCCATCACTAACAAGGCCAGGGCCCAGGTGCCCCAGAAGCTCTGAAGAGGTCCTCAGAGGTGTTATCATCAACAGCTACAACCTGCAGCTGTACGGGTCCCCACGCATGCATTCCATCTCAGAATGTGAGAGTAGCAGGGCTCTTACCAAACCCGGCACCCCATCCTGTTCCAGCCATTTTCCCATCACACTCTCAGCTGAACCACCTCAGGGTGAGAGGATGAAAACAGGACTGTTTGAAAAATAGTTTCCAGGCCTGGCTCCAATTTTAGGCCTAGCTGGCACGTGCCTTGCTAGATTCTATATGTTGTTTCAAGCATGGGGCATTGTAGCAACCCCCCTCTAAAGAAGGAAAACAGCATCCAGGACTAGGAGACATAACATGATAACCATTTTTAAATATCTGGGATTAAATAAACAATATGGATTTTTAAAAAATTATACAAGGGTCAGAGTCTTGTTCTAATTTCTGGAAGCTAAGTGATAGTTTATACCCAGGTGTAATCCAAGGCATTTCACTAGCAAAGATCTCAAGTGGCAATACTATGACAGTCTTAGATAACTTAAATTTGGATTAAAATTCCATTGCAGTAATATTTTTAAAACATTCTTCCATAAATGAGGCTTTTACCTAGAATATTAATTTCACTCTTATTCAAGAAAAATTAATTGTCCAATTTCTATAAATCTTGCAGTGAATCATGTTCATTTTTAATTTGCAAACAGGTACCTTGAATTAATTTGCTTTTATTTTTGCCATTGCAGACATACAGGAGAAAACTAGTCACATTTTAAAGGTTAAAACATTTTGAAAATGTTAGCATCTAGCGAAGTGCTTGGCTTTGATTTCACAGAGATTAGAAAGGGAATCTTTAGCTGTGTTGTTCAAGATCATAAGAAATCAGTAGCTCAAATTAATATCATTATTAAGTTTAAATTCTTGGAATCTTCTTTAAAGGAGGGATAGGACGTGGCCATCTCTATTTGATCCATCTCTAAGTGCTAATCATCTGATCAGAAAATCAAAATCAAATTTAAGAATGACATGAATATCAATTTTCAGCGCTCATAGGGGTTTCCATGTCTAAAACATGAAAAGAATTACTCTGAGTTTCGTTCAATAGTTTAAAGAAAACAGTTTCCTGAATTTTAAAGTTTCAGCTGGGTGTGGCGGCACATGACTGTAATCCCAGCACTCTAAGAGGCAGAGGCAGGAGGGTCACAAGTCCAAGTCAAGTCTGATCAATTTAGTGATTTAGACCTTGTCTCAAAAAAAATAAAAAGGTTAAAAGGGCTGAAGATGTAGCTCAATATATGGTTTAAGTCTCTCATACTGAAAAAGAAGTTTATTTTTCTTCTTCTTTATGCAAATACAAACTAACTTTCCTAAAAGTTAAATCATTATATTAAAGCTTACAAAATATATTTTAACCTCATAGCTAAATATGAACAAAAGTTATTGCCACTCTTTAAATCCTCACTGAAACTATTATATGCTGATAATATATTTTGGAATTAGCCTTGACAGTGAAAAAATCATCATGCATAACATTTCTCAGACCAGGAAAAAAGTTAACTACATAATGGCCCTACACTAATATCTTGAAAAGGTGATAGTATGTATTATTAGATAAATTTTATTCTAAAATATTATTTTAACAAAAGTCACATTCATCCCACAATGAGGCTAAATATCACCAAGAGAACTTGAATCTTTTATATTCCTGAAAGATTCAGAATTAATTTCGATGAATAACATTTTAAGGAAACCTTCTATTAAAATAAAAATCAATACTATTTACCTTATCACTTAAAAAAAAAGTCATAGCTATGTTGGATGTGACTAAGTCTGTATACCCTTTTATTTCATTTGTGGTCTTTGGCAATAACCACATCAGATGGACACCATCTAATTAGGTGTAGGGGCAGGGATCAGATGGAACAATATCAAATTTACTTCATGGCTCATAATTTAAAAAACATCCCCATTCTGTAAACTTGGTCACTATCAGTTTTTCCCAGCTGATCAAAATGGTCCACTCTTCCTGGAGCAATGTGGAAGTACCAGAAACAAAAATCAGGATTATAACTGGTCCCTTTACTGCTCATTCAATAGCAATTCAGTTTCAGCCAACATATAAAGTCCATCCGTGTACCATACAAACATCTGTAACACTGACCCAGAGAAGAACAGGGCTGAGGAGCAAAGCAGATATATTCTTTTCCTTCTTCTGCGTCTCATCCTCAATAACAAATGGTGATAAAAGGTCTTACTGTGAAGGGTTCTCGGTAACATGCAGAAATCTGAACCTAATTTTGGTTATAAACTCTGTGAATCTGGCAAAAGCTATGGACCACCTCCTAGGAAGCATATACAAACATATACGTTCAAAACTGATCAGGTTTGGAGGATATATGGACAACCAAACTCCATGGATTGCTCTAGAGTCCTTGGCCCCCACTTTAGAACTCATAATTTTGAACACATTATACAATCTTTTAAACTGTACATCAAAGATCCAGTGTAGTCCAGCTATAGCCAGTGAGCCCTATGACAAATACCATCTGGAAACAGAAAATGACACTGTACTTGACAAGAAATAGTTTAATTTTCACAAAACCAACTATACCATATTGTTATGAAAAGGCATTTTAGCCAAAGTAGTCACTCTACTTGGGTGAATGTATCAGAATATTACAGATTTAATAAAATCATTGTTCCTCTAAGTTCAGCATTCAGTTGTCCATTTGTTCAAAAGTTGTAATTCACTTTCACTGTTGCTGTTAAATTCATTCACCTATTTTTAGCAAAGGAAAAGAATCAAACCCTTAGATATTCCTGAAATATGGTACCTATTTTCAACTATGCATCTGATCACTTAGGTCTCAGGACAAAAACAAAGGAAAAAAAACATAAAGGTTTAAACCTTCTCTGTTCTCATGGGAAAGCATCTGTAGCCAAAAGGACTGTTGTGGTTGACTTTATCCCTTTACAGTTGAGATGCTAAGAATTCTGTGTTTTATTGTGCCTTGCTTTTCTTTATAGTCAAGGGACAAACAGTGTTTTCATTGTGAGCCCAGACTAACGATGTTTTCATTATCCTTGGCTATATTCACAAGTCAACATTAGTCAAGGTACTCTCTCCTGTTTGTGTTTGTTTAGCCACTTCCAAGTACAAATCTAGTATTTCTTCTATGGTGAAACTTACAGTGAACTTGCTACAGTTACTATTTAGATGATTTTTAGACAGAGCTTTAGAAAAACAAAACTCCTTTTCCTAACACATGGTTCTTAACTTTGCTTATACCCAAGGAGCTTTTAAAAATCCTAAAACTGTACCTAGACCAAGGAAATCAGATTTATTGGAAGTGTGGTCCAGGCATCAATATTTTTAAAAGCTCGCTGAGTAGTTCTAAAGGTTGAAAACACTGCCCTCCCCAGGAAGTTCTGGCTCAGGCTACTTGTCCTTGACCGCAAACTCAAATGTGGAGCTCGGGTGGGCCCAGTAGGACCAAATCCTTTTGCCTGGACTGGATGTCTCTCCTGGAACTCAGAACTCAAATATGTGCATGCACATGTGCGTGTACACACACACACACACACACACACACACCCCTGAGCAGGGAGTCAGATTCTGATCCAGATTTCAGGCTCTATTTCTTCAGTATGATACATGAAACATTGAAACAACTGACCAAAATCATCTGGAGTCTTTGTTTTAAAAAAAAAAAAAATGTTTGGACTGTATCCCAGTCTTACTAAGCAAATTCTGGCAAAGGGGTGTAGCCTTTTTACGCCTTCCCTGCATGTTTCTGATCCCATGTTAATCTGAGATCTTCTAGCCTAATTTTAGCTCTTACATCCTTTACTGGGCAGCACAACGCTGGCCTTCAGGAGAGGATACACGAAGGAATAGCCTACCTGGAAACCGGAGAGAAGCAGAAAGGGCGAGGAGATTGTGGCTGCCTCTTCTCTCCCACAATAGCTTCCACTCTTGGATCGCCTTGGCTCCAACATTCAGTATTACTTTAACTGCTCTCCTAGAAAACATGATAATCTCTATTAGCTCATGGTTAAAATCACTACTTTAAACCTATCTAGACCTGAGTAACATTTTCCTCTGGCTGCAAAGCAGAAGGTGGGAAAGCAAGCCAAACCCTCTTTCTGAGATCTGCTGATTTTCTAATATTTGTAAATCGTTGCATAAATCAGTGAGTTCAACACTGAGGGTGCATTTATCTGTAAGGATCAAGGTCATAAGTAGTGGTAAGTTTCCCAGACCAGCTATATAAGCCATAGAGTACCTAAAATGCTGATCAGTGGGAACTCTCGTGGCTCCAGGCTATGCGTGGGCTGGGAAAAGCAGAATGAGCAGCAGCTGTTGGTCTAGGGCATTGTATTAGTTTTCTAGAGTCAATGGTTTGCAAGAGAACAGATTTAATACAGGACACTTACAATATTCACACACAAGCCAACTGCAGGAAGAGTGCAGCACTGGAGACCTGAAAGATCCAATCAAGTCCTGGGATCCCACAGCACTGTCCTATGTATGTCTGTGTCTACACTAAAAGGCTGAAGAGTCTACACTGGAACCAGGTTGTGATGCTCACAGTGGAGATGAGGACCAGAGCTTCCGCAAAGCAAACAGCAGCTGTTCCCAACAACAGCAAGGCCCCGCGATTCTCCTGCAGTGAGAACAGCTGCGTTCACTTCAGGGAAACCAGTTCCAATGGTGCTTCTCCTGGGAAACAGCCGGCCCCTATCTTCCATTCCTGTTTTCCTTTATGGCGTGTTGGCAATTATCTTCAGGTGGGTCTTCTATGCCCCGAACCACAATAACTCAGTTCAGCTGGGCTTTCCTGCTCAAGTTGACCATATCAGTCCGCCTCAGGCATCGCAAAGAATGCAGCTCTCTGGGGTGCATTTCTCAGCTGCAGATTAGTTGTTCCAACCGCTTTTTATTGTCTCTTTGTCCCCCCAGACTATCTTGTCAGTGCCCACCCACTGGCATCACCTGTTGTCTCTTCCCTCATGGTTCTTCTGTGAACTCATTGGAAATGAAATGGTTTTTTCTGCCTTTCCTATAGGCCCTATGAAAACGTCTATGAACTGTGACCACTGGAAACAGGAATGTTTGGGTGATTTAAAATGGCAGCCACTAAGCCTCTCCACAGAGCCTGTTTTCACCAAGGCCTGGAGACACAGGTACACGAAGCAGGACTGGATTGGACAGGTGGCCATGGTGCCCGAGGCTCCATCATCATCTAGAACCCCAAGGTTCTCCGCTGCTCTCGTTTCTCATTTGCCTTCGTGTGACATTGTCCCGTCCTGGTCACTACTAGCTACACCATCACTTGGCCAGTGGCTTCGTGCAGTCTGGCTCAGATCTACAAACTGAACTGACCAGGGTCCTGCTCGAGATTCTGAACTAAGAAACACGAAAAGGATTTACCATTTGGAGCTAGAGGCCGAAGTTGGAAGAGTCTCTACAGGTTGAAGTGATGGAAAGGGGAATGAGTCAGTAAAGCTGGTCAGTAGAGAGGCTGATTGGTTTTGAGAGCAGATATAGAGAGAGGCAAAGACACAAAGAGAAGGGTGACAGTAGGAAGCTCAGGCACCCTGAAGCAAACTTTTTCATTCTTCACCCAACTGGATCACACGCCTTGCAGACAAAGAAATATCTTACTTATTTTGGAGCAAAACCACATTTGATTGCTTGGGACATTTCATCCAAAGAAGAGACATAAAAGCTGACTGACTAAGGGCTGTCTTTTTGGTAATAGAAATGTCACTGAGAAAAATAAATTTAGGACTAAGAGCAGGGTTAACATCACAGTCACAGCTCCTCCCACCCCAGTGGAAGGCATCCCACTGTCAAGAGTCCTTTCATCTTGGAAATAAATGTATTATGTGTTGATCGCGCTGCCCTTGCTGCCCCACATAGAACTTCCTGTCTTCTCACACTCATCAGAAGACAGGGCTACACAGGGGAAATAGAATTCTATTTTCAAAAAGATAGAATTTATAACTTCAAATATTTGTTGTCTTCTTCAAAAATTAGTCACATTGGGAAGTTAATCACACGCTCTGACCTTGACTAAGAGTACTGTCTTTGCCAAAGCTCTTCCGGTCAAGAGCGGCCTTCTGAGTCTGTGGGAGCCAAGGAAGAGAAGGAGGTCCTTTGTAGGCTCAAAGCACCTTGTACCCAGAAACATCAAGCTTATCTCAGCCCCCCAACTATCAGGTCTCACACTTAGGTACCCAGCCAACGTACCCGGAGTAGAAGTGTGTCATAAATGTCTTGGTGCTTCGAATACTCCCTGCTTGGTGAGTTCATTCATTTGCAAAACCTGGCTCTGTCTATTGGGTTAATCAGGACTCCCTTGGTTGTCAACAGGAGCCCAAATCAAACCTGCTGGCAAATAGAGAGCTAAGTGACGCATGACATACCACAAAAACCCCAGACAGTTTTTGCTTCACGAACATCTGGATCCAGGAGCACAAATCAGGATTCAGTCCTTCTCATTAAATAGTTGTACACAGGCGTGCACATACATGTGTATGATTGCCCATGTCTCAGAAGTGCTTTCTTTCATCAGGTGGTTCCATCTTTAGGTAGTCTCCCTTCTTATAGTAGGGAGATAGTGGCCACAGCAGACTGAGACATTTCTTCCCGTCGGTTCCAATCCAACCTGCAGAAGTGAGTGCAATCACGGCGCTGTAGTCGTGTGTCCCTGCCTGACCGATGGCTGTGGTCAGGCGTGTATTGCTTGCCTGTCCCTCTGGAGCTAGTGCCCAAGCCAGTGCACATGAGCAGCCAGACTTGGTGGAGCAGGAGGAGAACTCACAGGGAAGGATGGTTTCAGTTACTAGAGGGGAAAGTGGCTATTTCCCAAGACATTTAAAAAACTGTCTTCTCAAGAGTCTTCAAAGACAGCATAAACAATAGAAGAAATGCAGTCTTTCCAACCAGGAGTTGGAAGAAAGATTTCTTGGTAGACAAAAACAACAGATGTATGCTACAAATACATTGTAACATTCCCCAAATCAAATCCATTCTCAAAGGATAAACTGTCACCATTAAGGATGTTCAAAAGAGCAATCTCCCCAGAGGGGAGATCCCAAAATACTTCCAGACCAATCACACTGGAACAAGCAGACGGCTCCCTGAGGACTCCCGAAGGGGACAGTGCTCATCTGTATGTAAGAGCTCTGTGGGGCGGAGGAGCCTAATCGTTCACATTACTCTGCAGTCACACTTCATATATCTTCAGAGCCGATGAATCGGTGCTATGCAAGCGACTCGGGAAATTTCCTCTGCTGCATTTCTGGCAGGCCCTGGCTTTCATTACCAGCGGCGGCTAACACTCCTTAATAGAAAGGAAAACAGTTTATTCCAACAAGGGAAAACAACTGTGGCAAAATGGGACAGTTCAAGAGCCCGGATAGTTTATTTACCCCTCCTTGATACTGAGTGACTTGCCAAAAAAGTATGGCTCGCGCAGTCATAAAATGATTATGGAAGCAACGGATTCTGAGCAGGCCACTGCGCCTCTCCCAGATAGCACCATTTTTCCACGCGGTGACTTGGGAGATGATAGCTGGGAATACACGGTACTTGGTGCCTGCAGATTTCCATGTGGACACTTTGGAAATACAGGTGACCTTGTGAAATTTCTGATGGTCAGTAGAGTTGAAAAGTCCACTCACTTGACACTGTAATTAACTGAGACAAAGAAGTAGGAGATAGTTTACCCTTTCAGTTAATCTCTTAAATGACCTCGGAGATATATGTATTTATTGTAGCTTCTTGGATTAAAAAAATTGTCTTTGGTAACAAGACCACAAAAACAAACTTTTAAAAAACGAAGGAGATTTCAATTCTCATAAAGTCTAAAACACAGTTCCTTTTCTCTTAGATGACTTATATAAATATATTTTTTAAAGATTAGGTTAAGGAAATTAAGCTTTCTTTCATTTACAGCTTTTTTTTTTTTTTTTTTTTGAGAAAGGGTCTCACTATGCTGGTCTCAAACTCAAGATCCTCCTGCCTCAGCCTCTCAAGTGCTGAGATTACAGGCATGCACCACCACTCCCAGTTAGGGCATTCTTATTGGCAACATCTGCATTCTTTTACTTTTGTTTATGGAAATCCAAGAACAGTAGCTCCTTGTCTAGTTTACCAATTATCCGAGAAAAGCCAGGGAGGCTTAGCTCTCACACCACTGAAAAGAGGTCTCAGTAGACTGCACCTTGCCACGCGGGCAGCTTCATACCAAGCATTGCACACGTCGCACACACTTCCAGTAGGATTTACAGTAAAAAGGTAAACAAAAGCCAGTGATATATACACTGGGAAGAGAGCACATCAGCATTAAAAGAAGGCACTCGGTTGAGAAAAGGACTCTGGGGAAGGTGGGAACGCGTCGTTGGAGGCTGGAGCTCTTTAGCCTGCTCAGTACTTTGAACTAAAGTGTTAAAGTCTCTTTGACCTGCTGCCCTCCATCTCTCTCTCCTCCTCTTCCTCCTCCTCCCCCACCCCCGAAACACCAGGAGGGGCTTTCTCTGCCTAAAGATTGATCTTCCGAAAAGGAACTCCACCGGCAGGACCTTCTCCTTAGGAATCTCGTCAGCTGCAAGGATTAAGTTAGGAGAAGAGACCTTCCGCTCAGACAGGCTTTGTCACAGATTAGCTCCCTTCTGACCGCCCCTCTGAGGACAGTCTTGTTGCCTGGGAGACGTCGTACCCGCAGAAAGCCTCCGTTCACCCTCCTGTAACTTGTTGCCACCTCTAGAAGCCCCAAGTCCCTGTCCTGCCTGTAGCCGGGGAAGCTGCACAAGCTTCAGCCACAGGGCCTTTTCCAAGTCTCATTTTGTGGGATTCCCGGGATTTACCCATAATTAAAATGGTTAGTGTCCTGGTAATCTGTCCGGTCAGTTTACTTCATAGACTGAATTATCAACTCTTCAGATAATAGGAAGTTTTCTTCCCTCTGTAACGTCTACTACAAAATAGAAACTTTCGCTCTGCACATCCAACCGTGACGCGGCGTTTCCTTTTAACCCAAGGCGTCCCTTCTTCCCCGATACAGCCTTCAATTTCCCTCTCCTATTGTCGTCCTTTTACACATTCCGTTTGGGTTTTTTCTTTCAAATTCCTCTTTATTCACATTTGAGAATTAAAGTTCTGTGGAGCTAATCAGAGGGAATTGACTTGGTGGGAATTAAGGCCTTCTCATTTACATTTACATTTACTCCCAATAAAGCTATTCTTTATTTCGACTTCTCTGTCTCTCTCTTTGCTTCTTTTACTTTCTTTCTTTCTTGGGGAGGGGGGTTTGTCGTTGTCATTGTTTTATTACTCATAGTTTGTAAGTAATTACATATATATGGAAAAAAGACAGAGAGAGAAAAATGTATACATTGACAGTTCAGGAAAAGAAAGATAGAATGACGTTTTTTCAACAGGTACGATGGTGTTGCCCTTGTATGGGGGACCCTAGAGGATGTTGTACATCCCGCAAAATCCACTACATTGCGAGCCTGTAGAGAAGAAACTGAAAACGTATGTGCAGCAATCTCAATGACCAGGGTGACCCAAGCAGCAGTTCTCCGTACTAATAAATGTCTGGAAGCTAATGGCCACCACTTCGAGCACCTCTTGTAATTATAGAGACCAAGGTAACTCGTATTAATTTCATGATGTCTCAATAAATTTAGAATTAAAATATTACACAAGGTTTTCTTTTCCTGAAGTGTGTATACATTTTTTGGTTCTCTTTCTCTCTCTCATCATATGTGCGTGTGTATATATATATATATACATATTTTTATATATATTTATATATACACATACACACATATCTACATATATACACAAAAATGTAATATATATGGGGAGAGAAAGAGAACCAAACACATATACATATATATCCACATATATCTCCATATATATATACATATATATATCTTATTTTTTCAAAAAATCAGGTTTACTAGAACAATGTCTTTGCTTTCTTTGTACCACGCATTTCTGAATCATTAATAGATGGAATTCTTTATATTAAGTATGTAATTCATGCAGGCACTGCTAGCTTCCCTTTCTTAGTAGGGAAAAAAAATTGCTTTTTGTGTCCTAAGGTCATAGAAAAGGCAATTACCTTGTATGATTCTGGTTAATGTTTACGAAAAATGGGGAATGTGGAAGAATAGTGTGTGTGCCAAGCAACATCAATTTCTATATATAGAACTGCCCTCGTGCTCTGCACCAGGATGAGGAACTGGCTTTCTGACTAGTTCCCAGTATACATGGTGAGCAACTCTGTGGTGTATAAGGAGGGAAATCTCCAGAACCGAGACATACAGAATGAAAGGTTAGAATCTGGTCCTGTTAATCCAGAAAAGGATGGCAGATTTATTCTCTTATGAGAAAAATTCAACCTCACAGGCAATTTCCAGAAGAAATTCCTATTTTCACTTTCATTATTTATCAAACAATAAAATTCAAACCAATCAGATTGGCAAAAATCAAGAATTATGCTATCCAAAGTAAGTGAGTCTGTGAGGAAATGGGCACCATTACACACTATTGGTGAGACTACTAATTAACAGTCTCTTTTGGAGCCAACTCTATTAGATTTAATACGACTTGTTTCTTTGACCCCCAAAATTTTAGTTCTACAAATTCATCTTGTAGAAACACTTCTACAGGGCTCAAACATAGGTACAAAAGGGTGTTCTTTATTTTGTTGTTCATAATAGTAAACGTTAAAACTTTCCTCAGAAGGAGACTGCTTAAATAATTTCAGGCTGTATCTCTTCCTGTGCTGTCCCATATGGTAGCAACATGTGCCTATTAAAGACTTGAAATGTGACAAGTTTGAATTGAGTACAAACTGTGTCGTGAAAATATTTCATTAATATTTTTATATTGATTGTATGCTGAGATAATAACATTTTAGATATACTGTGTTAAATATATATTAATATTAATTTCATCTATTTCTTCTTGATACATACACAAATATATATATATATTTGCCTATGTGACTCACGTATAATGGACCTTGCATTATGTTTCTCTTACAACGTATTTAATCTATACTATGTAGTTATTAAAAGAAGTAATGTAGATCTTCAGCTAGAGATACAAAAAAGATCCACTGTAGATTGATTTAAAAACAAATTTCAAAGCAATACATAAAATATCTTATTTTTTAAAAGATCGAGCATATGCTAAACAAATTTGGAGGAATATACTTCATTGTTGAGGGAATTGGGGGTGAAAAAGAAAAAATTTTCTACACTTAGTCTTTTAAATTTATTGAGGATTTTTAAAACTCTGAACTAAAGACTGAAAACAAACTCAAAAATAAAAAGAAAAACCACCTGAGAGTTTCAGAATACCATGATGGTTAATAGCCAAATATGTGTTCTGCTGTCTTGGCATTCTTTAGCCTTAGAAATTTCTTTTAATGATATATTAAAAAACTATTCAATGTTCCCCTAATAAAATGGTAAAATCTTCTTTTTACTGCTGTTATTCATTTGTTTTTACCTCAATAAAGGAAAGAGTAAAACAAATGTAGACAAAATGTCTTGTCCTGGTGGTGGATAGCAAACCAAATTCCAGAACAGGCACTCCTTTCTTGTGATTTTTTTCCCTCAGAAGTTAATAAGAATGAACGAAAGATTTGAATTCCACTCCTCTACAATCATCTGATGTTCCCAGGGCTGAGAGGAAGTCATGGTTGAAAATTCTCTAGGCAGGAGATTCTTTTCATGTTTTATGAAAGTAAATTTCAAAGAGGAAGAAAGGCCTAATCACTAAACTTTTTATCTCACTTTTAATAGCATGTTTACATATATTTTATAGCTCTGATTGGGGTCCACATTATCTGTGTTCTTTTTCAGTCATTTAACATTATCTCGTGTAAATCTTTGTGTTACCATGTTTCCAGACTCGTCTGAAAGAGTACATCATCAGCAAGTTTATTTGCTCTTCAGGCAAATTTTTATTGTTTCCGGTGTTCAGTATATTTAGTAGCACTGCTCTGAACAAACTTTTAAAATTACTTTTCTGTCTTTGATTTATTTTCTCCATGGGTAGTTCTGCAAGGCACTTCTGAACTGTTCTTTTAAAATCTTTATCGTATGCATGTAGTATGTATGTATGTATGCATGTATTTTTTGTGGTACTAAGAATTGGACCCCAAGGTCTTGCATATGATAATTAAGCACTCTATTTTGAGTACTCTTTTTTATGATATATTTTTAATATAAATGGCCTCTATCCCTTTTTTAAAACCAAGTCATAAGTAAGCATTTTCTAGAGTGGAATTATCCTGACAAATGGTTTGAATATTTAAAAACCCTTAACACATAATAAATACTTAGTCCATATTACCAGATTACTCTCCAAAACTAGAAAACCAATTAGAGATTGTAACACAGTACAATTATTCCACAAGGCCACCTTTAAAAACTCTTAGAATGATTGCTATTGCTGCTATAATAGGTGAGTTTCTTCTTTAAGACCTATAAATACTGTCCACTAAAGAAAAAATAATAAGTGTTGGATTTCAAATCCCAGCCTGTCGTCTGACCAAGAATCTACTCTGGCAAGAAGCTTTATCTCTTTGTTCTTCTGTTTTTCTATTTTCACTAGTAATTTTTGCTCAACCAAATGAGAAAAAAAATACATACACAATGTTTATAAATGCTCAGAGAGAGAAGACAACTAGACAACTATGTATGTTTTTACAACGTGATAATGTTATCATAAATGTTAAACACAAACACATTCAAAGACTTAATGGAGTGTGTCGCTCAGATGAACAAATAAGGGCTATTAGAACTTCACCGGAAGATGAAGATGTGTTCCCTGTAGAAAGTAGCCACATATAATGTTATAACAAATCCCCATCTCTCTCTCTGCCAAATGGGGCATTAATACAAATTTAATCTAGTTCTGCTTATCGAAAGTTTATCTTAAAATGCTCAGACCAATCGCTGTGTCCTCTTTGCGTCCCTTCACCATTCACCAGGCTTTGCCGCAACCAAAGGAAAGGAAAAAGCCTGAACTCCACCCATGGCGACGACTGCTCATCTGCTTTCTGGAGGACAGCCCCGCCTGTGGTGAACCCAGCATCGCTGGCAGCAGGGACACTTGAAGCAACAGCACCAAATGTCTGGTTCCGATAAAGCTAGGGACTTCTCTTTTCCCTTCCTGGTCCTTCTCTACGCCAGTCTATTTGGTTATGTCACGGAACAGTTTTGTTTCTAGTCTTTGGTTCTTACCAAACCATTATGCTGTGCTTTGGAACAATACCATACAGATGTTCCATATTCTATTACAGCCCTGCGTTCTCCCATGTGTATCTCCTCTGCCTACGAAGGAACAGGGTGGGATGTGAAAGAATAAAGGAAAGGGACATGAAGGGGCAAAGACTCACATGGGGCCCGTGTGCTGGGTACGTATTTTCTTGGTAGGGTTAGCAAATGGCGTCTTGAGCCAATGCGTCATTCAGTGAATGAGTTCCTTTACCCTCAAAATAGATGCCTTGATGAAACTCACTCAGTAGGGCAAGAAGGCCAAGGCACACAGCCGCGCCGCCTCACCATCATCCCGGAGGAACAGTCTGGGGTACAGGAGAAGTTTTAGCTCTCTTGAAAGAAACAAAGACAACTGTGGGATTTCCTCCACCTCCTCATCCCCCGGTTTTCCCCTGATACAGATGAGCTCTGTAATTGTGATTCAGTTTCGAGCATTTCAAACAAAATAGCTTTCTGTGTGCAGGAGAGTTATTCTAGTTTGCCCAAGTTCTTATGAGACAAAGCTTCAGCAGTACTCGTAAGTACTTATTCACCCTATTTTATCACAGGAATTTGATTTTGCGCTCTAACCTCTTGATAACAGTTTATTACTTCTATTTCCGATTTGACCTTAAACAACTGAACCAATATGGACTGTGTAAGTACTTATGGGAGAAAGCCTGAGCAGTTCAAATTGGGCAAACCCTGGTACAAGAAAATCTCTGATGAGGAAGATTTTCTCTCTACCAGCAGAGGAAGTTTATTTCTCCAAGCAGACTGCGTTGCCTTATGCAAATGTCATCTAACATAGAAGATAAATGGCATTATGCTCTCCACCCCGGAGTCTGCATGGTGCCCTGCTTCGCATCTAAATTGCTATTATCTCTGTGTGTATACACTGTAAGCATATGTATCGAAGAGATTCCCTCACATGGATGCTTGAAGGAATTAATTATGTCTACAAAGATGGAAATGATTTTAAAAGACATATTAATGTTAAACTGAAAATAATCCAGTTACCATACATTAATGAAAGAGGAAAGCTAGGTTAAATAGTGAGTATGATGAAATAATCATCATAGCTTAAAATTGGAATCTCATAAACCATTAACTCAGGCTGCTCTCTGATTGTATGATATGTAAATGTTTGGTATGTTTTATCATAATATACTTAAATTTATCTAATTCCACACATTTGGAGCGTTGAAAAAGAATCTATTTTGCACGCTCTTTTTAAATGCCTGTCCTTCTGTCCAACCAAAAAATGGCACGTTGACTCTAAAAATTGCTTATTGTGGCAAATTTAGGTTCTACAATATACATTTTACCTGGATGCAGTGGTATGAACTTATAGTCCAGCTCTTCAGGAACCTGAGGCAGGAAGATCACTTGAGCCAAGGAGTTCAATATAGTGACATCTCATTTTAAAAATACAGCATGCACTTTAAATTTAATTATCCAGTTGTTTTATTCTACTTGTAAAGTATATTTTATAGAAGTTACAGGTGCAAATCGGTGATAGAAAATGTGCTGAAGACCCCAGGTTCAATCCTTAGTGCGCTCATACACACACACACACACACACACACACACACACAGAGTACATTTCACCAAAAAAAAAAAAAAAAGCCTTTACCTAGATTCGGCATTAAGGATACCTACACAGTCCATATTGGTTCAGTTGTTTAAGGTCAAATTAGAAATTTAAGTAATAACCTGTTATCAAGAGGTTAGAGAGTAAAATCAAATTCCTGAGACAAGCACAGAGTGAATAAGTGGAATTGTCTACGACAGATACTCTCATAAATGCTATTACAACAAACGTTCTAATCCCAGAGTTATTAGAAAACAGTTTTGAGAACTACTGAAACAGTCATCTCAGTTCTACTGGGAAGTTCTGTGTTTCTTAGCAAACACACTTGAATAGAAACTCAAGTTTATGCTTATAAAAGATAGAAGAAATAATAATTTAACTTAAATTTTGGTATGCAATATGTGTGTAGGGTATTGCTGCCTTTTTCCAATCTAACTGATGTCATGACTAATCAAAACTACTATGTCAATATCTCCCCTAGATTGTCCATTGACAGGAATCAAAGTTAGTATCCTCTGACTTCAATGATTTTGAGATTTATAATTTCCTATTTTTACTCCGTGTGACATGGGTTTGTTAAACAAGAACACTTAGCTTTCTTACTATGCACCAAGTACTATCCTAACACTTTACATTCATGTTTACACTCCATCAAACTCTGTGATGTAGGAATTATTATTATCTCTAGTTCATATATGAGGAAACAGAGCCAGAGAGATTAGGTAGCTTGCCCAAGAACACAGATATGAAGTTAAAACAAATCTACTACCACCCCACAGATCTGAGTACAAATGCGTCTTCATCAAAGGCATTCCCTCCTCACCAAGTCGGTACCTCTCAGGTTTTCATGAGCATTAGAATCATTTCTCTCCTGAGCTGCAGTCTCCCATTCAGTAGGTCTGGGGTGAAGCCCGAGAAGTTCCAAGTTTGCGAGTGACACTGACACTATGGGTGTGAGATCATATTTGGAGCAAAAATATTGTCACCTGCATCTTGGTCAAATCCCACAGCTCTGCACTGCACTGTGGTACGTGGGCCACGCTGTTTGTTTCCTGGCATGCCAGGTAAGAGGTGAAGGGAGAAACGCTGAGAAGCTAGTGGGGATTTCATGTGCTCATCGAGTCCTGCTCTGACAATTATTATTAACTTTTACTTGCCCATTAGAACTCCTTGGAATCCTGGGACTTGTCTGAGTTGCTAGTCTCCTGTCAAATCCATTTCCCATCATCAGTAGAGAAAAGCAGCGTTACATAATATTTTCAGTCTTTTTCAATTTATTTCACACAGATGTGCTCAAGAACTTAGGGGACTTAGAAACCGGTGTAAAAATATGCGTCTGTTCCTCTGGGAGAGGCGTTTAGCTAGAAAGCTACTGATATAACCTCAAATCCTCAAGACAATTACCCAGGAAACTGCTAGTAGCTAACAACTGTGCTTTCAAAGTGTGCACACGAGAGAAAGAAAACGTTTTGCATGCATACAAGGGCATCATAGGCCTACTGTCAGATCTACAAAGACTGAAATATTTTTTTCTTTTTCTTATTAAGGATTAAACCCAGAGTCTTCACACTGAGCTACATCCTGAGCTTCCTCCCCTTTTTGTTTTTGAGACAGTCTTGCTAACTTGCCCAGACTGGGGTCAAACATGTGATCTTCCTGCCTCAGCCTCCCAAGCAGCTGAGATTACAGGTACGTGCCACTGTGCCCTGCTAAAATATCTATTCTTAATAATATTCATGGAGCTAAGCATTTTGTTGCAGGACTTCAAATTAAATTGCATATTTTAGTTATCACAAGTAACCTGTGATGTGACTTTCTCATCTATAGATGAAAAAACTGTGGCTTAGAGTTTTCCATGGCTTGTCCAAGGCCACATAGGTAATAGGAAACATTTGGGACTTGTCTGCAAGCCCAGCACGTCCGCTATACTGTGTAACCGTGATGTCATGTCAGTCCCCGCAGGAGCCGAGACAAAGCCAGGCTGACCTTGGCTTCCATCCCCAGCTCTCAGACTTATTAGCTATGTAACCTGGGAAAGTTTCTTCCTTTGTCTACGGCTCAGGTTTTCAATATTCAAGCAGAGGACAATATCTTCCTCTCAGGTTTGTTGTGCAGATTAAAAGGAGAAGTTTTATAGCAAGGAGAATAATGTATGGCACATAATTGGTGCCAGATAAATCATGGCATTTAAAATTACTTTCTCGGCTTAACAAGATTATCAGTCAAGAAATTTACTACAACCTCAAGTTGGGCTAGTGCCCTGTCTTGTCTCAGAACACTCCATCTTTTTATCTACTATAGATGATTTTATATTGCAATTACTCATTTATATGTCTGTCTTCCCATTAGACTGTAAACCCAGCATGCCTTATTCATGCTTGGACTCCCAGCCCTGCCATTGTTCCTAGAACATGATGGGCATGCAACACATGTGTATGGATAAATTCTATATTGTGCAAGAGAAGAGAATTTTAATAAGACCAATACATAGTCCATCAAAGCTGATAAGTAAAGAACTATCTCAAGAAAGTCAGCGTGTTCCTTTGGAATCTGGCTGAGAGAAGGTAGGACCAAGGTTACATTTATTCATTCCCTTTGTTCAATAAATGTTGTTCAATAAATAAATAGGTGTGGTGGTGCATGCCTGTAATCCCAGCACTCGAGAGGCTGAGGCAGGAGGTTCACTGCAAGTCTGAGGCCTGCCTGGCTACACAGTGAATTCAAGGCCAGCCTGAACTGCATAGCAAGACCCTGTCTCAAACAAACAAACAACACAAATAAATATTCATTGAATAATGCAATGGTAGCCACCATGACAAACCTTATTCTCAGGGAGCCTGAAAAGCAAAGTGAAGCCAAACACAGGCACAATTATGAGAGGGCTGTGGCAGAGTGGTGAAAAAGGGGAAGGTTCTGGGGAAAGCAGGAGACATGTGTCTGGGAAGCATGAAAGAAGCCGGTAAGATCTGAGTCCTAATGAGTGGACAGAGAGTCTCAAGGCACAGTGTAGGAAGGGGCAGGTTGAGAAAAGTGTATCAGCGGGAACTACTGGGAAAATTCACAGAGTTAGGGATGAACACAGGGTTATAGAGGAAGTAACAAGTACTCAGAATTCTTGGGTCCTTAAGCTGTCCTCCACCAAACATGAGCATCATCAAAGCAAAAATCATGATCTCCTGACTCAGGGTATAATCTCATTGGAAGCACTTAATGGCATTGATAGATACTCCCAAAGTAAGTTGAATGAAATGGAGAAATGAAGAGATGAGTGAAAATGAATCCCCACTGCTGAGCTGGAGGAAGAAGCCTGGTATCCCCCCGAGGACCATGCATTAGAGGCTTCCTCCCTAGCTTGGTGCTCCTGGGAGGTGGTAAAAATGTGAAGAGGTCTCTGGTCATTGTGCTTGTGCCTTTGAAGGGGACAGTAGAACCCCAGCCCCTTGCCTCTTTTTGTTCCGTTCCCTGGCCACAAAGTGACTGTTTTACAATGCTGCATGCTCTTGCCACAGTAATACCACAGGCCCAAAGCAGTGGGGTCAACCAACTATGAACTGAAGCCTCCAACACTCTGAGCCCAAATAACCTCATCTCCTTATAAACTGATTATCTCAGGTGTTTATTATAGTGACAGAAAAAATCCAACACAACTGGCTGTGCATTGCGTATCTACTTGCTATATATTATCAGTTTCGCCATTTGCTACATAAAGAATGTAGAAATTTGTTAACTCGGGAATAAGCCTAGACTTAGTCTCCATGTTCTAATACATTTACATTTATATAAATCACTTAGTCATTTGGGCCTTTATTTTGATTGCTGTAGCAGACTGTAGTCTGAATGGTTTAAACAATAAATATTTATATTTTCAAAGTTCTAGAGGTGGGGAAATCTAAGGTGAAGGTGCCAAAAGATTTGGTTTCTGGAGAGGACTCTTTCTGGCTAGCAAATCGCAGCCTTCTAGTTATTTGCACGCTCACAAGGCAGAGTGGCGGCTGCGGCTTCTCTTCTGCGAGGGTAAGAGCTCCAGCCTCACAACCTCATCTAAGCCTAATTACTTCCTGAAGGCCCTGCCGACACAGACGGTCCTACTGGGTCAGGGCTTTAAAATGTGCGTATTGCGGGGACACAGACATTTAGTTCATGAAGGGCTTTAATCTCACGTCTGAACTGAAGGTATTTTATCTCCCTTTCCTGAGGAGTAGAGTCTATATTTTACATTGCAGAGACCACAACATCTTAAGGACAAAAATAGCATTACAATGACCAAAATAATGTCATCCTCTGGCTTTGTCCTTATCACTTCCCACTTCTTACAGGAGTCCTGATTCAGTCAAGATTCTTCCTGTATCACTTGGTATTAACCACCGTCCTCTCCTCCTGCTCTTCTGTGCCGAGTTTGGTTATCTGTGGGCTGCTGATATTAAAAGCACTGACAGGCTTGGGGCAGACAAGAAGCACCTGACTGCCCCTATTTCCCGTGACAGCCGGAGGGGAGGCAGGTCCAGTTGACACTTGTCAGCTCTCTCCTCCTTGCTTCCCTCCACCACCCCGCGGTCCCCCGAGGAAGGACTGCGACAGTTTGCTCAGTGTCTTCCTTACACTGAACAAATGGTTAATACTTAATTCCTTTTCATTTAAAACCGGTGGTGTAAGGATCTATAGTGTTTATGCACTATGGGGGGAAGTGACTCTTAAGAATTCTAAGTATTTCAGCTCTATTGCAAGAAGCTGCTTCTGTAAGCCTCGCTCAGCATATCGCGTCAGGACAGGTCTGGGCTTCCACAAACACGTAACAAGCCAGCAGCAAGTACGAAGGCTCGCTTTGGAACAAGTCAGTCTCACCAGTGGAGAGTGCAGGCCCCGGGACATCACAGCAGGCCGTGATCGCAGACGGATGACTCCGAAGACTTCAGGACCCAGAAAATTGTACCTCGGCGACAGTAGTGTTCTCTTCTGCATTAGGACCCTTAAAAAAGTAACAAAGCATAGTATGAGCGATAACAGGAGGAGAGAAAAGAGGACGCTCCGTGATTTTCTACCACCCTGCCGCTCATGGTAGCCTTGCAGAGTGCTGGTTCCTGACCCTGCCGGACTGTACTCTTCTCAGGAACCCGGCGGGTGCGCTTTCCGGCACCTAGAACACGCCGATCTCGGAGAACCCACATGGCTTGAGCTCGGCTTCATGCAGGCCTGTTATGCAATTTATCTTTTCCCGAACACACTTTACAACAAGAGGTCCTCTCTACTTTTCGTACCCTTACCCTATTTCATGTCCCTCACAGCACTGATCTACCTCTTGGCATCGTATTTGATTAGTTCCCCCACTATGGCGTTAGGTCCATGTCGCCAGGAACCTTGTTACTGTGCTACCAATACCCGACACGTCCTAGGTGCTCGATTTAAAAAACATTTTTGAATGATCATCTGTACGTGGTTTGGGGTACCATATGGTGAGGACCGAACCCAGGGCCTTCATCGGGAGCTACATCCCTGGCCTTTTTTTTATTTTGAAACCGTCTCACCAAGTCACTAAGTGGTCCAGGCTGGGCTTAACTTGTAATCAAGCCTGCCTCAGCCTCCCAGAGTGCTGGGGTAGCAGGAGTGTTTATAAAAGCTGTCGCCAAGCTTCTACCTCTGAGTATCATGGAATTATTAATAGCAGATTAATGCTAATGGAAAACAACCAGAATATCTGATTTGAAAGACTTAGGCACATGGATTTCAGAGGCACTGGAAGGATGCTAGAAGGCTGTGATTTAGTGGGCATGGGGACTGGCAGATGGGGGATGGGAGATCACAGAGGGGCGAACTGATATACTACCGCCTTTCCCTGGGGACATACGTTAATGTGGGAATACACAAGAGACAGAAATACAGACTTTGCATCTGGAATTAAGGAACCCAGCAGAATTTGCCAAACTCAGGGGGCTGATGAGTCAACAGTAGAGGCTGAGAGGCCTCAATCCTGGTGAAAGGAAAGAGTGGAGAACTGAACTGGAAACAGGAATCTCCTTCCTTTCCCCTCAAAACATTTGCTGGATTCTCAAGATGCCAGAGACAAGTACGGCTAAGAAATGAAGCAGAACGATTTGGAGGATTGACGGGAACTTTTGTCCGTCTTGGCATGCTGAGGAGTCTTTGATTAGGTTACAGAGGGTACAAGGATCAGGGACAAGTCCTTGGGGAACGCACTAGGCTGTAACAGCAGCTCCTGGACTTCGCTGGATACTAAGACCAACTGTGAATCCTTAAAAATTATTTTGCTTCTTTTTTTTAATTAGTTCACATTAGTACATATATGTGGTACACAATGGCCACATTCCTCCGGCGTAGTTAGTACCTGTACATGACACATCTTAATTCTTTTACATCCCCTTCCTCTTCCTCCTCCCCCTCCCTCCATCTCTTGGTCCCCTTCCCATATGTAAAAATCAATCTCCCTACTTCCTATTACCTATCTTTTATTTTACGCTTTATTTATATTTTGGGTTTTTATATAAGAGAAACCAGGTGATACCCATATTTATAGCAGTAAAATTCACAATAGCTGAATCTTGGAAGCAGACTATATGTCCATCGACAGGTGAGTTAATAAAGAAAATGTCTTTATACACAATGGAGAATTCTTAATAATTATAGACACCTAGTTCTCAACGATTTTCTTTCATTCCATCACTTCTGTGAGGGAAGAATACATCTACTCTGGAAAAAGACTAGCTGATACATCTGTGTTTTTTTGTCTGGTCTTTATGCACAATGTCCCGGTTTTCTGTTTGTTTGCAGCACTGGGGATTGAACTCAAGATATCACATATGCTGGGCAAGTGACATATGTTAAGCTTCATCCATAACCTTTTTAAATTTTTATTTTAAGCAGAACTTTTTTTTTTGGTGCCAGGGACTGAACGCAGGGCTTTCTGCTTGCTAGGCAAGCACTCTAACCACTGAGCTAAATCCCCAGCTCCCATTAAATTTTTATTTTAAGACAAGGTCTTGCTAAATTGTTAAACTAGCCTGAAATTTGTGATCCTGATCGTCATCCCCCAGTTTCCCAAATATCTTGATTACAGGTGGGTTCCTTCACACCCAGCCGGCATCCTGGTTCTAATTTTAAGGACTCACTAGGAATTTCAAGAGATGAGACTATGAGATTTATGGAAAATTCGTGGATGCAGCCTCATATTGACCCAAATATTGGCATGAATTGGTAAGGATTTTAACTATTTTCTATGTTCAGTAAAATAAAGGTAAAGATGATAAACCAAAGTTGGAATTTGTATCTGTAATGAAAAGTTGAACTGAAATTCTAGAATCGAAAAATGTAATATTTAGACTAAGAACTTCATAGATAAATTTATTTTAAAAATTTGATATAGTAGAAGAGAGAATTACTAATCTGTAAGACAGGTTAATTGACATCATCAAAAATGGAAAAAATACATTTTACATCTAATCTTTCATTTAGAGGGAACAGAGATTTCCGAAAATTACTATCTTCTGAATATGTTTGTAAGTATCAAGAAGTATGAAGTTCTAATTGGTTCCATGTACCACAAAAAAGAATAAACCATGATTACATCCTCTTACTGTACTTTCTCAAGAACATACCCTCCTCTCTCAGTTTGGATGGGGGAATTAGAAGGAGTGAGCAAGAGTTAAAGTCAAATCAGAATCCCCTTGCCCCATTCCTGCCACAGTCTGCAGAGAGATCTTGCTAGGTCTCACATGATAACTGTATGTTTGGAAGAAATGGCCTGAGTGGGTGAAGTTTAGTCCTACGGTGACTAGTGGGCCAAAATGAGGTATGGAGTCAATTGAGGAGCTCAGGTTAGTCAGAATGGGTCAAGGTTAATGGGAAAGTGAGTCCTTTCCAAGGCTAACTTACATAAGCCTCACTGTTCAACGTGTATCCCAAGAGATTTCTACTTTTCTTCTATGTGGAACTAGGGCATGGATCCTAGAAGTGTTTGGTCATGAGTCTTCAGGTGCTAATCATTTGCCACTTCTTCTTTCTTTCCAGCCCAGTTGGAAACAACTGCATGGCCTACAGTGTGGCTCTAAAAGAAGAACCCTAACGTTTACCTGACCCGAAACTATCAAGTAACAAAAATATTCTTGTTCTCAAGAAGATTTATTTATCTATTAATTGTGGTGCTGAGGATGTAACGCAGGGCTTCTCACACACTAGGCTCTAACACTGAGCAACATCCCCAGGCTTTAAGAATTTTGAATTAAGAAACAAGAGATAATGGACAGAAATCTCAATTACAACCATAACTATTTGAGGCATGTCACGTACTTTATAGTACCATCTCCTCAGGAGCCCTGTTCTGGTTTTCAATAATAAACACACTGGTATGCAGAGAGAGGAGGGCTGCACCCTGGAGTGTAAATGGCAAGTCTCCCGAGATCCCATTCATAAGCGAGGCCCTGAAAATGACTGACACAGAACAGTTGCTGTTGCTTGTAGGCTACGATGTGGACTAGTTCCAAGGAAAAAGAAAGGCTTTTCTCACACCCTCCTTTCAAAATAAAGTAAAGGAATAGCTTTAAAAATAACAGCAACAAACAATATATCACCAAAAACCAGGTATCAACTGAAACAATAAACTTCTTCAGTCTCTCAGTGGGTGGGAGTCAAAACCAACTGTCAGACTCACACATCTGCTTCTTTTCCATTTTAATTCAGTTGCCCTTCATGTGAATATTGGAATAGTCCTGGTTGTCCTGAGTAGTAGAGAAGAAAGCCTGAAAAGCATCTGCTGCACACAGATTTCGGTACAAGGAAACAACTGTGGACAATTCGCTCCTTCTCCTGGCTTCGTCATCTGCCTCTCTCAGTCTGTTTGGAAGTCCCATTCCTCTCTAACTAAGCACTTTTATTTATTTTATTTATTTATTCATTCATTCATTTATTCATTTAGGTATTTATTGCCACGGAAATCATCTCACTAAACAAAATATGGGGTAGAATATATTCCAAGCTGAATTAAAACTATTAGCCCATTGAAAAATCACTCCAAGGTTGGGGGAGAGGAAGGAGCATTTGATGGACACAAAGGAAGGAGGGTGATTATCTGGGAATTGTGTTCACCTTGAAAGGCTTTTACAATTAGGTTATTTAATGAAAGCAGAGAAGGAATACAGGTTGGCAAATTAGTTTGCTTGGTTTTAGTTAGGTACAATTAGAGCAAATGAACCAAGTTTTTCAAGGATATTATGTTTCATGGGTTCTTCAAAATCCATTCTGGAAATCTAACAACATAAAAAGTTCAAGCACTACTTTGTCCAGGAGAAAGTTCCCAGAAATACCCAACAAGGAGAAAAGAGAGTGCATCTATAAGGTTCTTTTAAGGCTTCTGGGCTCGGGTATAGGAAAAGGACCAAAAGAGCAGAGTTTGATTCCAAACAATGTCGCCATGGAAAGGGTATACCCTAACCTCATTTAATGTGCCTTCAGAGAATATTAACTGTCCTGTTTTGATAAATAATAACGATGCTATAACATAGTCCACAGTTTACAAACCCAACAGGGAAAACTTGGAATAAATAATGAAGAAAAATGAAAAACACATTCTCTCATTTCTTTTTTCTTTTCTTCTTTCTTAAAGGTGGTCTTTCCATGACTGAAATGTGATTTGTAAGTGAAACTCCACTTTCCTTAGCAACGCCAGCGAGCTTCATTTTGGTCACAGCTATGCCAGTCATCTGTCATCTGTGCTAACTAGCACGATTTAGTAGGTGTTCAGTGTTCCTGGAGGTAGTGTTTCTCATTAAAAAAAAGTCAAGCTAGTTCTCTATACTCAGTTGCAGCCCAAGTTTGGTAATGAATCTATCATTTAAATTAATAAACAGTTCTGGGACATTGTTTTAAAGCATTGTTCTTGTTATGTCCGGAGGTGGACTGTGAGCTGCTACCCTGCTAGAAAATACACTTCCTGGTGATCGTAAACCCAGCTACAGTAAAGAATTAAAGAAATCTAGTTTAAATTAAGAGAAGACAATTTATTTAGAGCACAATTTATTTAAAAACCAGTGCAAAAGGGGGGAAAGGAGATGATAGCTACTTGACGAGTAGGGAGCATTCGAAAGCAAAATACTCTGGGTCCTTCGTTGTAGCCCCTTTTTATTGAGGTTTTCTCCTTGGGTCGGCCCTTGGAATCTGGTTGGCTCCTGGGCTTATCAGTTATCTTTGGCTCGATTTCTCATAGCTCTGTGACTTTTCTTTGAAATTAGGGGCAGGTGGCTGAGGGCCAGGTAATGCAGAGATGTAAGAATCAAAAGGGGGAGTTTGTGTTCTTTATGTTAATCAGATGACCTGGGGACCTTCCCGGAACCAGTCTCTTTGCCTTTGTCTCTCTGACTGTTGGAATCTGGCTGCCTTTATGTTTCTAACTATTTGATTATAGCTGTCTGGCCTTCTGAGTCTAATGAGGCCTTTATCCTATCTTTTCTCTGCCTATGGGGACCCCTGTCCCCACAGTCTTATTTTGGAATTCAAGTGGCACATTGCCTGGCCTGTTTTTCTCAAGAAAAGTGTTTTTACTTTACAACATAGTTACTTGCATTTCCCGCACCTTCAATTCACTCAATTGGAAAACATACAGCAAGAAATGTAAAAGCGAAATAGAAAAGTAAATAACACATGAAGGGTTTTTCTTTCCTTTGTCTCTTTTTTTTTTAACTCATCAAAAAACAGCCTTGATTAATTCAACATTTGGGGCAAAGAGACACTGTGTGTACATCTGCAAGCGACGGAGGACAGGGCTGAAGGGAGGGCGTGCAGGGCAAACATTTCTCCAAGACGGGTCCTGTATGGAGGCTCCGCTCCCACCCCTTCCTGTTTGCATTCCTCAGAGTTGGGTTTCAGCGAAGGGGATGGAAATTAAATAAAGGTGCACTGGAGAACACATAATTAGTCTTTAAATCATAGGATCTCCAGTTTATGAAATTTCATCAAAAATTTAGCTAGAAGTCAAAAATCGCCCCCAGGGCAATCTCCCAAGTTTCTTCCTGAGCATTCAATGTTACCATGTACAAGTAATTATTACTTGATAATGCTCTTTTGTGCCAGGCTGAGAGTATTAGTTTTTTCCACCTGTGGAATAAAATAATTCCCAGAAATGCATTCCCCACACCTGTTCCCATGTGAAGTTCGCTTCGAGTTCTTTCTCAAGGCATCAAATCCTTCTCTTAGGTGTCTCTTGACATTGTTCCCATTGACAAATGCATCACTAAACAGCACTATGTCAACCTCAGAGCATTCCCCAGTGTCTATTCCCTTTTATTTTTTTGGTGCTGGGGATCGAACTCACAGCCTTGTGCTTGCAAGGCAGGCACTCTAACCACTGAGCTAAATCGCCAGCCCTCTGTTTCCTTTATACAAGACCCACCCTGTAAAGACAGATGATACCATGGAAGGGAAGTCTAAATAACCTTAAGGCAAGCATAGATCCCAAACTGTAGCATTTTTAGGGTAAATTAGCATTGTAGCATAGCTAAAATATGTGCTAATTTTAGCCTCCCCCCAAAAAAGGGAGAAAAAAAGTAATCAATAATATTCCACTGACAATGTACGTTCTATGGAAAAGAAATAAGCATTTCCAAAAACCAAAACAGAATAAAAACAACCTCAAAATTCCTTCTAAGTAGTTGTAACTAGAAGCTCTCAGGCTTTTTCTACCTGACAGTGTATAAGGAACTCGCAAGGCTTAGAATCAGTTCACCACCTTGCTATGGCTTGATAAATATTCCCCAAAGGCTCATGTGTTAAAGGTTTGGTTGCCAACCTAGGGCACTACTGGGAGGAGACAGAACATTTACGAGGTGGGACCTCACAGGAGGAAGCCAGGTCTCAGGGCCATGCCCTTGGAGGGGGTGCTGTGACCCCTGATTCCAGCATCAGAAGTCAACCAGTGCGCCACCATACACCAAAATCCAGCCACAGACTCACACACACCAGCCCTCAGCCCTCAGTTTGGTGACGCCATGCAAAAGTATCATAACACAAATTGTCAGAATGTAAGTGTTTGATATTCCTGGTGGATGTTACGCTCTTATTTTTCTAAATATAACAGGAATGATTTTAATACAGATTTCATAATTATTATTAATGAGAATTTACATAAAAGCTTTTGCCAAATATAATTCTATAAAAACCAAAACTTTTAAGTTTTGTACTTATTTGCCTTCCTTAGCACTCAAGAAAAAAATGTAAGTTGCCAGTTCCCAAAGGAGGTTCTTTGGCAATGTGAGGAGCTATGACCCACGATTTGGAACTGTCCTGCCCAGGAAGAGGAAGCAGTTTGTCAAAGATGCAGTGTAACTCATCAAGTGACAATGCAGTTTCACAGGATGGTAGAAATCATTCTGAATCTCTGAACTCTCTGCCATTTAGTGTAAACTAATCTCTTAGGGATTTCCTGCAGCCATATCAAGCAGGAACTATGCTGAGTGCTGAACTAAGCAAAAATGAACGATTCTTAACTTTTGGAGTCTTCCTAGTTTGTTTCAGAGCCTGAACTCTTCACAAAGTCAAGGAAGTGTGGCCAGAGTACTGAAAGGGAGAACTGATGGATTTTGAGAAGCATTTATTACCAGGGAAAGTAGCAACACAAATACCATCTACCGGCAAGATCTGCTGTAGGTCAAGGAGGAAGGCCAGGTACACATCTCTCCACTCATGTGGTCATGAGAGGTCCTTCGGAGCAGCATTACCAAGAGCAAGAAGCACAGAGTCCCAAGAGCAGTCAGTTACGGTAAGAGACATCATTCTAGTTATTTTAAGCAGAAAGATTTAATTGAGGGAATCATTTGAATAGCTAGAAGGACAGACTCCAGGCTGGGTTTTAGGAATACTTTTGGAAACAGCTATGAGGAACTGGGCTGCTAAGGGAACTGTTCTCCCAATTACCATCAGAGAACTAGGCATCTGAATGCTGCTACAGCATCCGCAGGCCCCAGGAACATACTACTTCAGCCGAGATTTAGGAATCAAGAAATTGCCTCTGCAGCTGCGGGTGGCAGGAACGCCTTACCCTGGCATAAACCAGAGACTAGAGGTCAATTGCAGAACTCTGGGCTCTGCAGGCATTCTGCATCTGCTACAACTAGACTAGCTACAATGGGTACTCCTTTCCATTGTCCCTTCCCTGATTTAATTCTGGACACAAACCTTATGCTACTTCGACTAAACCAAAGAAACCTAAATCTCATTAGAAACCATAGTGGGAAATAGTTTTAACTTCCTTAATCTGAGAAATGTGCAATTAGTGTGCAAATGTATTATCAACATCTAAAGATGTCATATGCACAATAATTCCTGAATTTAATTGACCATCAGATTGTGTTTTCAGTGAGCAACTCACAGGACTAGAACTAAAATCTTAGCTCCCAGTTGCAAATTCTAAACTCCACACTGTCTCTCTGTAGCAGAATATGTGTTGTTTCATAGTCAGGATTTTATCATAGCTGGCTTACTATAATTTAATCATACTCATCAATGATATTCAGTCGTTTTTTTCAGTCCTGGGGATTGAGCCTAGGGCCTCGCACATGCTAGGCAAGCGCTCTACCACTAAGCTACACCCCCAGCCCAATATTCAATATTGAGCTACATTAAAAGAAAATGCCATGCTTTAATGATGATGTTATGATGATCGTGTGCATTTTAAAATGAAATGGAAAAAAGAATAAAATGCTCTCAGAAATAATGTCTGTATTTTTTCCTAAACATTAAAAATAACAATAACAGTATAAACATCAAAAATAATAATAGGGAGCTAGGGAAAGCTCAAGGGTGGAGCTCAGGTTTAGAATGCACGAGGCCATCTGGTCACCCCCACCACCACCAATAATAAGAATAAAAAGAGGGAAATCATACCATCATTCTTTTCTGAATACCTTCCTATGCATAAGCCATTTTCCCTCCAGGAAATTCTCGCAGAATGACCCTGCACCCTATGGGCACTGTTCCTGGACATAAAGAAGCCTGATAATGTTGACAGGGAGCCCTTTGGCACAGCACCTAATGACTTCCCCAGGCAGGTTGCACCATCCTGAAACAGGGCCCTGGAGGAAAGGCTCACCTCCTTTGCCTCACATTCCCTTCAGCATCCATTTACAAATATGGTCAAATGTGAGCCAAGTCTTCGGCCCTGCCAATGTAAAGGCACTTTGGTCCCTTGGGCAAAAATTTCCAACCTTAACAGGTTCCAGATGTTGTATGGTTGAACGCCTGCTCAGCCAGCCTGCAGCCTGCCCTGGCGTTTCAAAGGGCTCCTGCCAGGCCTGTGTCACCCCCATGCACAAGGCTGAAGCGGCCTTTGAACATGGGGCCCTGCCCAGTTGATGTGCATTACCTCCAAGGGAAAGGAAATGGCTTCCTTCCGGCTGCATGGCCTGGCCAGAGAGCTGGGGATCTCAGGTTACCTGGATTACTCAGGAGGCCAGCACCGGAAAGCAGCTTCGGATCAGCTCGATTAAGGTGCAGATTTCAGCAACACAAGCAGAGCTCAGAGGACCTAAGGCAGGGCGAATTTTTTCGTCTGCAAATCTTCATAGCTCTTGGGGACTTTTACACTCCATCACATTATGAGGTGAAAATCCTGTGGACATTTGGGCTAAACAGAGACGTGATGAACATTTGAAACTCACTGCACAGAAAGAGATGTGTGTGTGGAGGTGGGAGGCAAGACAAGAATCTAATTCTGTGTGCAAACTGCGTCCAGTTCATCATGGAGAGTGCTTTGTTGTGACAAAGAGCCAGTCCCCCGCTGCTGATGGAGCAGCACTTGGATATTTTAACCCTATATCTCCCTTAGAGAAATGGCAGGATTTCTTAGAAAGCCGAAATAGTTAGCAATTTTATGCCAGAAAAAAATCTTTGCTCAGTTTACTAAATCATTCTAAGCGTCTACATTTTCTATATGAAAAACATGTATGTGAACAAATTTCAACAAAACGATCTTAGGGTAAAGACATTTAACGCTAAGGCATCTAATCTGAGGGTCTTGAATTGTCAATTCAAAGGCCCTATCTACCTGCAGAAGTTTAGGTTTGTTCTGCTTGGTGCTTTCTGTACAGACAACTGAACCAACACCTAGAAACTAAGAAAGGGTTTTTTTGTTTTGTTTTGTTTTGTTTTGTTTTTGAAATGAGACAGGAGAGGTGTTTGTTTTAAACCAGAATATCTGATAAGACTGACTGCACCCTTCTCAGGAAGGAAGGTCCGCACGGTGGCCTCCGATGCCTGCCCTGCTCACCGGCAGGCTCTCTGGCAACTACCATGGCACTTGAACTATGTTTTTGTATACTATACATTTGGAGCTCCTGGCTCAGGTTTATCTGTATCACCAAATTAGTATGAACATACCAGGGCAAAGGAGTTAGACACACAGAAGTTGGTGATGGGTAGATGAGGTTAAGAATAGTAGAATTCTTATTAAGTCAATAAATTACACATCAATATTTTATAAACAAGTATTTTAAAATAGAGGTTGCAAGAGATGGAATGTGCGACACAATAAAAGGGGTCCCTAGTGGTGAAATATGAGAATCACTGCTCTCAACTCTTCTTTCTTGTGTCTAAATTAAAAGGTTTTTCCTCAAAGGTCTGCTTTTAAAGTAGTAATGAAATATGATAAGGTAATTGGTAGGAATTCTTGAGAAGTATTCTTGCCAGTTAAATACATTTATGTGTGTTTGTAAATGGTAACCTTAAGGCAACAACGCCTTCATCTAAAGGATTACCTGTAAGCGAAGGAAACTCAGGCACCTGGCAAAAATATTTGGGGACAATTATGAACCAATGGTTGTTGATGCTTGTCCCTCCTACCAACCTGTTATGGGTTGGATCTTCAATGCCCTCAAAGACTCATGTGCTAAAGGTTTGGTTGACAGTCTGTGGCAGTGTTGGGAGGTAGGGGGACCTTTAGTAGGTGGAACCTGGTAGAAGGAAGTTAGGTCATTGGAGAGATGGCCTTGAAAAGGATATGGGAACCTTGGACCCTCTCTCTCTTCATTTCACATCTGACTGCCATGAATTGAGTAGCTTTCTCTGCCATGAGCTCCCATCTTGCCATAGGCCCAAAGCAGTGTAGCCAAAAGACCATGACCCGAAACCTCTGAAACTGTGAGGCAAATCAACCTTTCCTCCTTTGTTTATCACAGGTATTTTGTCACATGATACAAAACTGAGTAACATACAGCCCTCGTGGTTACCTTGGTCCACTCCAAGTCCTGAGCCGATTAGTCTCAAGCATCTGGTGATAGTTAGAATTCTCTTCCAAACCCAGCTGGTCCTTGCATGATTTGAGGGATTCATGAATATCCAAACAGTGTCCCCTTCTCTGCCCAGCACATGAAGCACTAGTCACTCCCAGGGCCATCTCTCCATAGATGATCTTACCTCATACTGCCCAGCTTGGCAGGGTATACTGTAGTTTAGTTGCTACCACAACAAGCAGGTTTCTGCCATGGGATGGGCCCCTAAGGAGTATCTATCCAGTCCTCCACAAGACCAAGCTCCTCTGTCTTACTCAACCCTTTTCCTTGGAACTGGAGCTCTGCTACCTCCTGAATATGAACAGCCCACACATCTGCCTTCCACCTGGATCCCTGATGACATGTCCCATTTCAGATCGGAAGCCCTTAGAACTGTGCTTTTGACTACGTTACTTCTTTGAACTATGCTTCAGTTTCCCAGCATCCTCCTTAAATGTGGCTCTGCAAGATTACTCTCTGCCCCTTCTGTCTAAAGTCTCAAGCTTGACAGCCTCTCTAATTTCTATTTCTGCAAACAACCCATGCTGCCTGTACTAAAGGAAGTCCAAAACATAGTTGCTATGTTGTACAAACAACCACAGAAAGCAAGCATTAGGCATTTGTTTTACCTCTTTTATTGGCTGTGAAATGATACTCTCGTATTTCGTGGCTCTCCAGACGAAGGACTGTTCCAAAGTGCCTAGAACACATCCTACAAGTTTTGGATATTTCCGTAGTCATATGTTTTATATTTCTTTCTTCTAGATTTTTCCAGCTTAGCTTGTCTGCCTCCATGGTGAACCTGTTATGAGTAGACTGAGGAAAGGGCAGTTACTTAACAGGAATTATGAAAGCTATTTGAAAAGTCTTTTGATTATCATTTGGCATCCCACTAAATGCTCCAATTCATGGCCGCAGTTAACGTTCATTCCATCCTTTACAGGTCTCAAATACAGCAGTTCATTACTTCTTCTGATATAAATGGAAATATTCTGTGGATTAACAAAGAAATAAATAGTAAGTACCAGAGTGCTAAAAAATACATCTTTTTAAACAAGTGCTAAATTTGTTTCATAAAAGGAATGAGACCCTAGTTCCTTTTTGGACATTTATTTTTGGCATGACCTTGGGCATATCGCTTCACTTAGCTGGTCTTGATTCCCTATTGGAAAATGGAGAGGAGGGTGAAGAGTAATATATCAAGCTCACTCTAAAGTCATTATGAAAGAAAAACAACTTGTAGGGTATAAGAAAACATTTTGGAGTAAGAATTATGATAATAGCAGCTTCCTGGATATAACACTCAGGCCCGGAGCATTCCACTTGGGGTTCTTCACGGCGGCCCTGGGAAATGGAACGGTCAGCTTTAATCATGACGGCCTATCACCTGTGCTACTCACAAGAATTTTTGTTTTCATTTTTAGGGTTCTCTCCATTAAGAATTAAAAACCAAAATAATCAAATAGAAAGTATGAACATTTTAGAAAAAGTGGGGAAAGCCCTACAAAAGTAGGACCCATTTTCACCCTCCAGTACCTTGGTGTGATCTTAGAGCTTCTCTTTCAGGACCTCTTGGCTGCATCCTTCATATCTTGCTTTTCCAAGGTGCTCCCATTGCCAGTGACTTCAGAGCTGTGCAGCTAACCAAACTGCTCCCACAGAACTCATAGTTGTAAGATTTCAGAGCTCACATCCTTGTCCACCAAAGATTTCGTTCCAATTGATTAAAAAAATAGTATTAGTCATTCAAAGAAAATTTAATTAGAATAAAGATGATATTTAATATAAATTCCAGCATGCAAATTTGTGGTCCATTATGTGAGTGTTTTCTAAGACATCTATTATCCTTGCTAAAACCAAATAGAATATCATGAAAGTATCCATTTAGATAAATTGCTTATACTTTGGATCTATAAATATTATGGAGGCTGGAAAAATCCCCCAAAAATGCAAAATTGTGAGTGTAGGTGTGTATGTACATTTTTCTAAAAAGTCTGAAATGGATCTGTAGGCCCAGAGATGTTAACTGCTCATTTCAGTATTACCAAACTCTGAGAGCCTTCTCCACTTTTTTTTTTTTTTAACCACCAGTGAACTACCATATTTTGGAAAATTGGCAGGAATTATAATGTCTACATGTCTTTTGAATCAGAATCTGCAATTAATTTTTTTAATGTAAAGGCAAAAAAGGAGAAGTTTATACCAAGAGGCAGAATCAGAAAGATCTGGAAAAGGTAAATCTAATCTCTAGCTGGCTGCACCTGAAATTGCTTATTTTTTTGTTACCCAGCAACTCTACTTGGCATTTGTAGTAACTTGTTGCAGCTTAGATCTTTTCCCTCAGTATTAAGAATTATGAGATTTGTAGTTACCAGCTTAATAACAAGTTTAGATTCCATTTTTCCAATTACACTAACAGATAAACTGTATTAATTTTGCATTCACTGCTGTAATGAAACAAAAATTTCAGTACAAAATCACAAAATATACAAAATCATTATCTTACATATCTGTAGGTCGAAAGTCTGACATACATTCTGCAGGGCTAAAATCAACATGGTAGGCTTTATCCCTTTCTGTAGCCACTTTGGAAAACCCACTTCCTGGCTCTTTCTAGCTTCTAGAGGCAGCCTGCATTCCTTGGCTGGTTCTCCTCTTCCTCCATCTTCAAACCTGGCAAACACAAGAGAATTCCTGCTCACTTGCACCACTCTGGTCTCTTCTATTCCACTTCTCCTCGTAAGAATCTTTGTGATTACGTTGGCCTCAAAACGAAAATCCTAGATAATCTCTCCATTTTAAAGTCATTGGATCAACAGCTTTAACTCCTTGATTCTCCTTTGCTATGTCAGATAACAAATTCACAGGCTCTAGGGATTAGGATGTGGATATCTTTGAGGGGCCACTGTTTTGCCTACCATACTGTATTTCTAAACGTCAATCAGAATTAGAAATAGGGAGGCTGGGAGTGTAAGCCAGTGGTACAGTGTGTGTGGTACAGTGTGTGCTTATCACACGAGGCCCTGTATTTGATCCCAGCACTAATAATAATAATAATAATAGTAATAATAACAATAATAAAAGAAAAGATAAAGAAAAAGGAAATGTGACTGGGGATGTAGCCTACTGTGAATGGACTACTTAGACTGTAGGAGGCCCTAGGTTTAATCCAAGGCATCGAAAAATTAATAAAAAATGTGTCTATATAAAGTGGAAAAATACAATTTTTTTTGTTCTCTGCAAACATTTCTGTGTTTAATTGGTTTGCAAATCTTTTTCAAAGAAATTTAGAGCTATGGGATGATTTGCCCTTGAGGGCATGCAGTTTACATTGAGGTGTGACATACAGATTTCCAACTATGTGTCCTGTGACACCAGGAAGATTTGAAATGAATTGAGTAGGTTGTGAGCACTAAAAAACAAATAGAGTAAGACTAGAGACTATTGAACATACTGAATAATTAGGGAAACATCTGTTAAGCTAAATATTTGTGTATACTGAGTTGCAAGGTAGAATGATTTTTTTTTTGTTTTTGTTTTGTTTTGTTTTGGGGTTTTTTTGGTGCCAGGGATTGAACTCAGGGCCTTGTGCTTGCTAGGCAATCACTCTAACCACTGAGCTGAATCCCCAGACCCCTAGAATGATTTTTTTAAAAAAATCGGAATTATGCTGATTATTTCATTGTACATCTTCAGACTGGTCAGTAATAGACCTTTTTTTTTTTTCTTATTTTATTTCCTACTTTACCCTCATTTTCTGCTTCTACTCAACTCCTTGTCTCCAATAGGCAGCCATTATAATGCATTTAATGTGTTTTTTAAAATTATTATGTGTGCTCTTACGTAATGTATCTTACTTTGAGAATCTTTTTTTATAATTTACACAAAATCATGCAAATTAAAAAGGAACTCATGAGTAATACTGGAAGATTTCATCTAAAAGAGTCTGTCTAATTTTGCTGTTCCTGGCCATTAAGATCCACGGTATGTCACTGTTCCCAAAGAATCCCACAGCTAGACACAGGCTGACCTGTGCTATAAACAAGAGAGTCCTTCGTGCACTGGTGGAAGGAATCGTGGAATTTTTAAGCTGAAACACCCTCCTACTTCCCCCTTCCCTACTACTTCTATCATCTTACCTGACAAGTTTTTAGGGATGGCTTGGTTGCAAGGAACAGATAATTCATATTCACTGAATGAAAAACTGAGATTTATAGGAAAGTTTATAGTTTAGCTCTAAAATGCTCCCCAGAAAAGGGTGTGACCTGAAAGGTGTCCTCTTATCTCTGGCTCCTCCTTCTCCTCCTCCGTCCTCTGTCTCTCTCTCTGTCCCTCTTCTTCCTGGCTGCCATAGAGCGAGCAGCTTTCTCTGCCATGCCCTTCTGCCACACTGTGCTGTTTCTGTCTTGGGGGCAATTGACCATGGACCGAAAACTCTGAAAACTATGAGCCAAAATAACTCTTTCCTTTTTTAAAACGTGATGTCAGATAATTTGATCCAATGAAGAGAAGGCTACTAATACAGAAGGGCTTCAGGTATCTTGGAAAATCTGAAAGCAAGAAGTATATCCAGGTCTCAGCCCATCACTATTCCCACCAAATTAGCCCACACAAGGGGGACGCCCAGTAGGCTTCGGTGCAGTAACTGGATGAACTGGGTGCCTGAGAGAATGGGAAACACCAGGAATCTAGTAGGTATTCTCACTTACTCAAGCCAGCTTCATAATCTCACATCCCTGCTTACATGAATCTGCTTCTCTCGTCTATTTCTGCATGGACATATGAGATACGATTAAAAAAAATGCAGTGAATTTTTACATTTAAAAATATTATATTGGGGCTGGGGATTTATAGCTCAGCAGTAGAGCACTTGCACAGCAAGCACAAGGCCCTGAGTTCTGTCCGCAATATTCCCTCACAAAAAAAATTATATCATCAAGAAATCAAATAACAAATGCTGATTAGGCTCCAGGGAAAAAGGAACATTTTTTTCTATATTGTTGGTAGGAATATAAACTAGAACAACCATTATAGAAATCAGTGTAGATTCTTCAAAAAACTAAAAATAGAAATTCCCATTCGACTCAGCTATCCCTATTCTATGTTTCTTCTTGAAAGAGTTAAAGACATCATATTACAGTGACCCATACATACCCCTGTTTAGAACAGTATAATTCATAATAGGTAAATCCTGGAAATATATATATGTCCATCAACCAATGAATGGATTTTTAAAAATGTTGCATTTATACACAGGGGAGTACTACTCAGCCATAAAGAAAGAGAAATTTGAGTCATTTGTAGAAAAAGGGATGTATCTTGAGGCCATAGTATTGAATGGAATAAATTTGACAAACAAGCTTAAATATCACATGGTTTCTCTTATATGAAAAAGCAAAGTATAAGTATTTTAAAGAACAAAAATAAAAGATAATAGAAATTGAGGCGATAGTATTTTCTCAAATAAGAAGTAGACCAAGAGATGAATGGAAGAGGAAGGGAAAAGAGTGCAAGAGGAAGTAAAAAGAATTAAAATGTGTAGTGTATACATACCAACTCCCCATGATGAGTATAATCATTGTATACTGTAAATATGTACTAATAAAAATAAAATAGAAAAAAGAAATTAGAAACAAGAAAAAGCAAACAAAATTATTACAGTAAAAAATACATTGCCATGAATCCACCTCAAAATACTCCCTCTTCTTCCAAAACACTTACCCCGTTGTTCTTGCCACTTTCGGGAAGTCCTCTTTGAGTATCTTATGAAGTATGATTTAAAAAAAAAAATAGAGAATGCTCCTTCTGAGTGCCGGCCAACAGAAAGGGAGATGCATATAAATATTACAGTGTGTCCTTATCCAACTTACTCACCAGATCTGGCACTGTGCAACTTCTCTGCTTTCCCCCAAAGTAAAAATGACCATTGAAGGCAAACATTTTGAGTAGATTCAGGGCACTGAGGCAGCCGTAACAAGTGCAATTAAAGACACTCACAGAAGAGGACTTCCAGAACGGCCTCACAAAGCAGCAAGAATGATGGGGTGAGTGTGTTTGAAGTGCAGGGAACACTTTGGGGGCTATATATCTTTTACTGCAATTTTTAGAAAAAATATTTAAACATTCACCATATATTTACCATATCACCCCTCGTATGTAGCTGCTCCGCAGTGATGCCTCTGTAGGATGACTGACCACCCAGTTTGCCTGGGACCGAGGGGATCCCTGGGAGACGGAACTTCCAGTGCTCATACCAGGAAAGTCTCAGGCACACGAGCACGGCTTTGATCTATCCTTGCCTGAGAGGGCAGCTTACAAATTAGCTTCATAAATTAGCCCCCGTATCCCCTTTGAATTAATGCACTGAGTTGTTACAAGATCATGTTACGAAGTTTGGAGAGTCTGACTGGATCAGTTCAAACTGTGGTTTGCTTCCCTAGCACCAAGTTTTCACCCCCCCTCCCCCTGCAGTTCAGTCAGCTTTGATGGATATATACGCAGAGCGAGGACAGGCAGGCACATTACTCATCCACAATTCCATGTACCAGGTTCCCTAAGAAAGGTGTATGGAGGCAATTTGGGGCATTCATAGTTCACAGGTAGGACCTAGCACATCATTCAGAAGATCCCAGCAAAAGTGGTCTGACCACGGTGGGGTGGGGGGAGGAGAATGGTGTGATTGTTGAGTTTTCCCAGTGAGATCTGTCTCCTTCCTTCCTCTCTCCCTCCTTTCCCTCTTTGACTTTCTCTTGTCTCCTATAATGATACTGATCCATTTTGTACTGCATTTGATAATGACGTACAGCAGGTATTTGCACACTTTGAATGCAAGAGTGGTCTATGGACCTCTGGAGACACCCCAGACTCTTTCAGGAGAATCCTCGGTTCAAAACTATTTTTCAAACTATTTTGTTTCACTGTGTTGACATTTGCACTCATAGTGTAAAAGCTGTGAGGGTAAAACTGCTGATGCCTTAGAATGAATCAGGACGGTGGCACCCAAACTCTACAGGTAGTCGTTTCATTCTTCAGAAACATGTAGCACTTCTAAAATAAACAACGAGTAGGTGTGGGTCCATAGTCCTTTTCTACACCATCTTCAAATCTTTCTGCAAATGTAAAATGATTTTAAAAATAAGTTTATTAAAACAATACCAGTTTCACTGAAGAATGCCTTTGAGAGCACAGTAGAAAGTAGCAGTCTTATCAAATCTCAACCCTTGAGTACACAATTTTTGATATTTTTATGGTGTATTGGAGAGTACTCACAAGGCTCTTCTGCTCCTTCTGAAGTAGATGGTTAGCCAGGCAGAGCACTTGCACATTTAAGACGTGAGCTGAACTAGCCACATTTTCATGGAGCGCCATTTCTGTTTGAAAGAACAGTAGAAAATTGTGGTTTCTGTCAAACATCAGCATTTTAGTGGATATTTTTTAAAAAATTACTGAACTGATAAGCACATAAGAAGATGTTCAGCTACTAGGAAAATGCAAATTAAGGTGATGAAATGAAACAGTTAAAACTGGAAACAAATAAAATCCCCTCTTTAGGAAAATGGCCAAACAAACTGGTACATTCATACGAAGGAATACTATTCAGCAATAAAGAGAAACAAGCTACTAGAACATGCCACAGCTTAGATAGATCTCAGAGGCATTATGAGAATTGAAAAGAGCCACAATTAAAGGGTCACATGGTACATGACTGCATGTATGTAATGGTCTAGAAATAAAATTATGTAGCTGGAAATCAGGTTAATGTTAGAGGTAATGATGTAAGGGGAGAGGGATGGGTTTAACTATAAAGGGGTCCACAAAGGAGATCTTTTGTGTTGTGTGTGGTTTTTTTTTTTTTTTTTTTTTTTTTTTTTGTGGTGCTGGGGATCGAACTCAGGGCCTTGTGCTTGCGAGGCAGGCACTCTAATCACTGAGCTAAATCCTCGGCCGTAAAGGAGATCTTTGTAGTGAAAAGGTTCTATGTCTTGGTTGTGGTTAGACAAGTCTACACATGTGATGAAATAATATAGCATTATATACACCTTGTACTATTTGATATTGTTTTGGTATTATATTATAAATTCTGAAAGATGTAGCCATTGAGGAATCTGGGTAAAGGATGTACAGAATCTCTCTTGTACTATCTTTGCAACTTCCTATGAAACTAAAACTATTTCAGAATGAGAAGTTAAATTAAATTTTAAAAGATTTTAGGGGCTGGGGACTTAGCTCAGTGGTTAGAGTGCTTGCCTAGCAAGCACAAGGCCCTGAGTTTGATCCTCAACAACCCCTCCCAAATTTTTTTTTGAAAGATTTTAAAAATTAACAAATTAAGCCTGTCACTTCAAGAAAAACAAGGTACAGTATTTGTTGCCAATGACAGAATTTGAGCATTCAAGGAAAGAACTTAGTATTTTGGAAATCTTTCATCTGTCACTGTGAGCATAAAACTTCCTGTCTTACTTTTCTTTTGTTGCTGAGACAAAATACCCAACACCCAAAGTTAGAAGAAGAAAGGTTTATTTAGCTCACAGTTTGTAGATGTTTCAGTCCATAATCAGCTGGGTGTAAGGCAGGGTGGCATGACAGGCAGAAGTCAGCAAGGTAAGTGGGGCAGGGTGGAAGGCAAGCGTCTTTCTGTCTTTCTGTCCCCTATATTTTATCCAGGCTACCTGCTTTAGGGTGGGTAGCATTCCCACACTTAATCCTAGCACCCTTAATCCTAGTATTACATCCTTGATTCCAGCACAACTATGCCAAAGCAATTAGTGAACTAATTTAGTATTAACACACTTTAGATCACATGAGGCTTTTGGGGGGACATCTACACACAGACCATAACACTTCCCAATGCCTACGATATGTTTACTGCATGACAGAGTGGTAGAATAGATGAATGTGATTTTCTTCTTGACATTATACAGAGAAATTAGTAGACATTTGGAGGATCTTCCTAACTCCATGCCAAATTCTTTCAGATGCCTACTACATGATGTTTCAAAATGATTCACAAGTAACACATCCCTTTAAATTACAAGAATATACCAGTGGTTTTTAAATCGACAGGGGATTAAAACTTCACTGATACATTTTCAGATTCTACACTGCAACTAGACTTTCAAAATGACACTTGCCAAGTTTTGGTGATCCAAGAGGACTACTAACAATTATCTGAAAAGCTTATGAAAATGCTCCTCCCTTATCCAACTACATATTTGTGTGAGACTTGATTTTCTTCATATACTTCAACCCAAAATACATATTATAATAGACTGAAATGAAGAAGAAGATCTGAGAATGCAGCTGCCTTCTATTAGGCCAGACATTGGGAGAGATTTGCAAAAATGTAAAACAATGGATTTTTCTGTTTTGGAAAATGTAATAATTTGTCATAAAAATGTAATTTATGTTAATATGTAATCAGTTTCTTCTGTTATGAAAGATGTTACTAATTTAACATTTTAAAAATTCTTAGTTTTAATTTAAAATAGTTAATATTAGTACTACAACCCACATCAATAAAATCTTACTGGGGTCTTCAATAATTGTAAAGCAATGAAACAGTCCTAAAAACTAAAGTATGAGAATTGTACTTCAAAGGTAATTGCCTTTTGTTTAACTCTTTTACTGAGCTACACACTACAAAATGTGAATAATACACATCAATGGTTTTTAGTTTATTCACAAGGTTGTGAAATCATCACCTGCATCTAATTCCAGACCGTTTTCATCACCCCACAAAGAATTTCCATATCCATTAAAAGTCATTCTAGATCTTCTGGGAAGATAGTAGAGCAACAAACAGTAACAAATGAACCTCTCCAAGATTCAGAATCCAGACACTGAAAAATAACTTAGAAAAGAAAAGAAGGAAGGAGGTGACCCCTGGGACCCAGGAAGGATCTCAAGGGAAAAATTGGAGCCCACAGAGAAAGTAAAGAGAGAGACTTCAATACAGAAAAAGGAAGGGGTGATCTGCACTTTTCCCCCAGATCCTGGACTCATGGTATGAGAGAGGAGGATCAAATCTATAGACATACAGTGAAAGTGGGTGACTCCAGAGACCTCTAAGGAGAAACACATCAGGGGAATGGAGCAGTAAATGCTGGGTGATAGAACAGCTGGTGAGTGAGTCCAGTCCTAGTGACTTCCATGTCCCCTAGAGAGGGTGCTTGGTCAGATGCCAATTTAGGGAGAGGCCAACTAAACACGGAACTCAGAGCAGTCATGGATTGGCTTCATCTCAGGGATCCTAGAGTTGAAATCCCACAGTGACTGGGTGAGGGACAACTGTGGGAGACATCCAGGGTCAGGGAGCCATGTTAGGTCAGCAAGGGACACCCAGAGTGTTGTAGGCTGAAAGAGTCAGGCCCTAACCCCACAACCAGAGGCCAAGATCAGCCTAACCTTCTGTGACTTTGAAAGTACCAAAACTAGGACCCTTACCTAATCTTACTGCAGGCTTGCTGGGATTATCCAGCATGGATGTGAGCTCTGATTGCCTCCTTTGTCTACCAGGAAGAACAGAGTCATACCCTGAATTGGACATTACCACAAAATTGTAGACTCCAGAATACAACCACAGGCTCGAAATCACAGATAATTTTTTTTTCCTCTCTGATTTTTTTTTTTTTTTTTTTTTGGTGTTGCTCTTTGTTCATTTTTTTGGTTTGGTTTGGTTTTCTCATATGGGAACATTGCTTTTAGTTTTTGGGTTTTGTTCTTGTTTTTGTTTTTTCCTTCTTTCTTTCCCTCCTGTCTTCTTCAGCAGTTTCTCAAAGCTTTGTCCTTCAGCCTTGCTTCTAATCTCTTTCTCTTATTTCTCTATTTTTTCCTCTTATCCTTTTAAAATTTTCTCCCCTTACAGTAAATCACTCTAGTGAGTGGATATTTACTGTATATAACTGATTTGTCTTAGATCTTGTTATTTAACAACAAATCTTGTACTTATGGTTAAAGTTGATAAATTAAGAGTTAAAACAGTTTTTCATTTTCTAGTCTGTGTTTGATGTTATTGTTATTACTGACTATACTACTTTAGACAAGGTGACATAGTTGTGATCAACTGATCTTTCTCTCATGCCAATACCTAGACTGCCTGGGGGTCATAAACTATACTATAGCCCAGTACCAAAGAATGGGGTGCTAGGCCAAACAGGCAGCAAACTTTCAACCCTAATAAATAACAGACTCAAAAGCCAAAAACCAGCTAAGCCTATAAGACATCTCTGAAAAGCAGTTATTTCTGAAAGAGGTCTTGATACGAGTAATAATGCTACCTACTGCAAGAAATTTATAGGACTCAACACAGAAAACAAATGAACAAACAAACAAAAAATAGAAAACGTGAAAACACAGAAATAAGATGCAACCCATAACCCCCAACAAGCCCAAAGCAAATCAAGGGAGCATTAAGGTGGAAAAAAAAAACAAAAAACAAAACGCAGTTGAATTTTTTTAAATGGTGGCAGCAGAAGAAACAAAACAGGTTACTAAGTCTCTTGACAAAAACAGAACAGAGACAATTAAAGAGATGATGACCATAATGAAGGAACTGGTTAGTGAACCTACAGTAGATACAGTTTAAAAAAAAAATAGAGGCGCTTAGGAAAGACATAGAAGCCATGAAGGTCTAACACAGAAAAGAACTAGATTCCATAAAACAGACTCAAATAGAAATCCAGGAGATTAAAAATTCTACTGAAAGTATACACAGTAGAATCAACCAAGACAGACCATCAGATCTAAATGACAGGGTTGTGGTTGGCAACCATCAAGTAAAAGACCTCTTAGAAATAGGAAGGTACCATGAAGAATTAATCCAATAGCTGCTAGATGATGCAAAGAAGACTAATATAAGATTAACTGGAATCAATGATGAATCAGAAGAGTACAAACGGCATAAAAAAAAAACCTGTTCACAGAGGTAATAGCAGAAAACTTTCCACGCATACATATCAAAAGAACTTGTGATAAGCAAGGCATATAGAAATCCAAATAGTCATAATCAGAAAAAAACTAGACCAAGGCATATAATAGTCAAGATTCCAGAAATTCAAAAGAAGAGCAGAATATTAAAAGCTGTTAGAGAAAAGAAAGAATCACCTGTAAAGGAAAACCCATCAGAATCACAGCAGACTTCTCAACTCAAACCCTTAAGTCAAAGAAAGCTGGGAGTGAAGTATTTCAAGCCCTAAAAGAAAACAACCTCCAACCTGACTGATGTACCCTTCAAAACTGTCTTGCAAAACTGAAGGAGAAATAAGATACTTCCATGATAAAGAACAGTTGAAGAAATTCATGACAACCAAATGAGCACTCCAAAAAATTCTGAGTGATATTCTAGAAAAAGACAATGACAACAACAACTCCACAAATCCCAATAAAATGAATCCACCAGGCAAGTCAAGCAATTAAAGGAGGGGAAAGAAAGGGAACCAACAACAACAAAATAATATGACAAAGATAAGTCAATACATAGCAATTACAACCACCAATGTAAATGGTCTCAATTTACCAATCAAAAGAAACAGACTGACAGAAAAGATCACAAAACAAGATCCAACAATATGCTGCATACAAGAAATACATTTAACACAAAAAGAAATTCATAGACTGAAAGTGGAAAGATGGAAAACAGTTCCTCCATATGACAGAAACCTGGAAAAAAGAAGGCAGGCAAAGTAGATTCCAAGCCAAGACTGATCAAGGGAAATAAAGAAAATAACATGGTAATAATCTAAGAGATAATAATCATAAATATGTATGTACCAAATACTGGCACCCTCACTATATACAACAAATACTAATTGATATGAAAAATCAGGTAAATATTAATATACTTGTAATGGGGGACCTCAATACCCCACTGTCACAAATAGGTCAACTAGACAAAAAAAAAAAAAATCAACAAAAATATCAGAGCTGAACCAAACCTTTGAACAAATGGACTTCATAGATATCTACAGAAGGTTCCACCCAAGAACAACAGAATACACATTCTTTTCAGCAGCACATGGGACGCTTTCCAAGGTAGACCACATACTAGCTCATAGAACATGCATAAGTAAATGTAAAGGAAGTGAAATTATCCCATTCATATTATTGGACCACAGTGCAATGAAATTGGCAATCAATAGCAATTGTTTTGCTGCATAACCATATAAACACATGGAAATTAAATAACACTCTCCTGAACAACCAATGGGTTGGAGATGAAATTAAAGTAGAAATTTGACAGTTTCTACAATTAAATGATAATGCTAACAGGACATACCAGAATTTATGAGATGCAATGAGAGTAGTCTTACGAGGAAATTTATAGCAGTGAATTCTTACATCAGAAAAACAGAGTGAGCTCAAATAAATAGTCTAATGTTGAACCTCAAGGTTCTAGGAAAAGAAGAGTAAGCTAAACCCAAAGTGCATACAAGGGAGGAGCAGAATTAATGCAGTTGAGAGTAAGAAAACAATACAAATAATTAATGCATCGAAGGGCTAGTTCTTTGAAAGATGAAATAAAATAGACAAACCCTTGTGCAACCTTATCAAAAGAAAAGGAAAGACCCAAATCCATGCAAATAAGAATGAAAAGGGTGAAATCACAACAGATCCTGCAGAAATCCAGATCATCAGTACCTATTTTGAGAACCTGTACACCAATAAGATGGGAAACTCAGAAGAAATGAACAGATTCCTGATACATATGACTTACCAAAGCTAGATCAAGAAGATATAAAAATTCTAAATAACCCAGTATCAGTCAATGAAATTGAAGAATAAAGAAAAAAAAAAAAAACTACCAACAAAGAAAAGCCCATGTCCTGACGGATTTGCTGCTGAATTCTACAAGAAATTTAGAGAAGATCTAATGTAACTACTCATCAGACTCTTTAATGAAATGAAAAGGAAAGCAGTACTGGCAAACTCATTTCTGGAAACAAGCATTACCCTGACACTAAAACCAGAGAAGGATCTAATCAAAAAAGAGAACTACAAGCCCATCTCCTTAATGAACATAGATGCAAGAATCCTCAATAAGATCCTGGCAAACAAAACGCATCAAATCAAGAAGATTATACACCGTGACCAAGGAGTTTCTTGGATCTCTTCCGGGGCATATGCATAGCCTCAGACATGCACATGGTCTTTTAGATTTCCAGGAGTATATTGGGATTTTTTAATAGCTGTTTTGGACATTCCATTCCTCAGCTTTTCTTAAACTTCTTAGTTATTTGTTTCAAGCAATCATGATATTAAAATACTCAATAAAAACTCTTCCCACAGGCTTTTAACACTCTGTTCAATGAGATTGCTTTATCGAGTGTAACCTCCCAAGGAACCACCAGACTGGTCAAACATTTCTTTGGGGATGAGATCCATTATCAGTAATGCAGGCTGTTAGTTTTCAAGGCTGCTGCCGAGTGCGGTAATGGCATGGGTAAGTTAAAATGCCAATAAAACTCATTGTTTTTGGAGATACTCCTATTTTTCTTACTAAACACTCCCTGTGATCTTCATAAGCCTTTGGATAATTTGGACAGTTCTGAAAATTTTGGTTCCTAAAATTGTTGCCAGTTTTTTTCTTGCCTTTTTATGGAGAGGTGAATTTTTCGAGGTCTTTCCTTGCCATTTTCACTACACCACTGTGTAATTACACTTTGAATATTTTGTAAATTTTTCTTTATGGTGGGCTTTTTCTTGAATTATTAGAACAGCAGACACTAGCTATGAAGAGTTCGAATAATAACTTTCAAGAAAAAAAATGTTAACTCCCTTATTTTGTGGGCCTTTTTTGCCCATTGCCCTAATCCTTCCTGCATCCTCTTACATCCAACAAATTACTGAGCCCCACTATACATAGATACAGGTGGGCAAGTTGTTGATTTTGTACCTTGCTTGTGATAATTGGGTTCTGCTTGTATTTGGTCACCTGAGAAAGCTCTTCAGGCAGATAGACGAAGCAGATTACAGCTACAACATTTATGAAAGGAATTCTATAAAATTCCTTTTATAGAAAACAGAAGAATGCCACAATGCCAGAGAGGAAGTTCAAATACAAGGTCTAGTGAGCAACATCGATATGACCTCCAAAAAACTTTCTTCTAAGTAGGAGTGAATTTTACAGCTTAGTGTAATGACAAAAGTAGTACAATTTCAGAAGCAGGGATGGGTTTGTCATTCTGGTCTTCGGTTTGTGTTGTATGCAGAATGTGCTTGGCCTTGTAAGCAACCCTGACTGTTGAAGAGAGCAGCAGAATACTTGACTATGTTTTGGTCTGCACTGAGAAGAAAGCCACATCATGTACATTACATGGCTACACTTCTTAAACTTCTATTTTAAGTGTTTGTCTTTTCCTTTTCGCTCCATCCAGCATCTACTTAGACATCTGTCCCTGTTCTTTCTCTTTCTCTGACTGCCTCCCTCAGTATTTCTTTTTCTCTCTTTTCTGCCCCTGCCCCTGTCCTAATCCACCTGCTTTCCTCCACCCCTACCCAGGCACTGGGAGGCCTGCATGTAACAAATCAGAGGTCCCAGAGTACTTCTTGGTCTTCCTGAAGTGTCTGCACAAGTGAGTCATAGTATGCACGAAGCATCAGCAAACTTGGTATTCTAGGTCATGAAGCACCCATCTGAATGCATCTTCTGTGTTTTTATACCAACTGTTTTCAGAATTGGCCTGTTAAAAAGAAGAAATATTCCCAGAGGAGCCGTAAGCTGAGCAGCCTGAGCTCTCTTCCATATATTGAAGTGCTTACACTTGGAATTCCTTTTTATGGCAAACCCACAGCCTGTACTTCAGCCTAAGTTTGGGTCGACTATGCTCATGGGCTAATATCTCCAAGACCATAAGTAACACCTCTGACCAGCATTCTTCCTGCCCGCCCCACAAGGACCTTTGATTCACAGATCTCTTTCCCACAGGGACCTGTCACAGCTTTTTCACCCCTCAGTTGAGGTGGTCCCCAACCAAACCTGCAGTTGTTTCACTTGGAAGGCATTCTGGCTTCCCTAGAAGTTACCACCTTCCACAGCGCCTCCTGGAGCAAGGGAGCTTTCTCAGGACAGTGCCCTCCCTTCCTGGTCATCTGGTGGTGACAATTTCTAGCTAACCTATGTCAGACCATAGATCAGGTCAGCAACTTTACCAGGTGTAGGATTCCTGTATAATTAAACATCTCTTTCAAAGTATAAAGAGACTTTCATTTTACAACACTATCTCAAACTATAGTTTCTTTAGTGCGCTCTCACCAGGAGCACAATTTCCAAGATTCCTTCAATTTTAATTGAATTTATTCTAGTCTTTGAGTCTGGGATTGCTTCCATGAGGGCTGTTTGGTCTCTAAGTCATCTCAGGACAGACAGGTATTCCCACCTGTTCTTGGTCACGCCTGGTAGGCACTGAGGACGGATGGAGCCACTGGAGTCCCTCCTTACCCCCAGCCCAGCCCACCTGAAGCTACATCCCAAGTACGTTTTAAAAGGTGTGAGCAGACAGCTGACAATTTAAAGCAAAGACTTGGAGAGGTCAAAAATGAGAATTCCTACTCCGATTAGCAAGGCTAGAGGGGAAGAGTTGAAACAATGGAGGCAGGTGCCTATTATCTAGACACCAAGCAGACAGTTGATTTCCTGTAGGACACATTTAATTGATGATGCTCTGGGATGTCACTTGAAGGCTTTCAACTACAGGTGCCTAGAGATCCTCCTCTTATTAAACATTTGGTGCAAGTCAACACCTTGCCTTACAAATCTATCTTGAAACACTCTCCTTGTTCTTGCTTAGCCACACAGAGGAACTCAGACAAGAAAGCATCTTACAACTCAGGTTCGAGTGAGCCAATCTCATTTATTACTAAGTGGAATTTAGGGGAACCTGGAGAGAAAAGTGAAACAGGCAATGAACGTCTTACCTCTTGATATTCAATCAGAACACCCTTAGGAACGAACACCTGTGTGGTTACTCAGCGCAGATCAAAAGTGCCCCTCTCTGGTCCCCAGTGACACAGGTGTTGAACATGGCATGAGCAGCATCTCATAGAGGGCCCTGGCTTCTCCCACTGCACACCTAGCCAGGCAGAGGGGTCATCTGGCATGAGTGGCCCCAAGCCCGCCCTGCTCAGCCACCGCTGTCCAAGGAGGGCTGCAGCAACACTGTCCCCCAGTGTAAAGTCTCCCACTGAGATGCTCTTTGCCTCTGCTCCTCAGGACCCCAAATACCCACCACATCTACTGCCCATCACACAGGCAGTACTGGTAAAACACTAGCTGGCATTCTCCTGGCTGGCCCAACCACTCCCATGACAGCTGAGGCTCAAGTACCCACCTAGCACACACACAGTAGATGCAATATTCACTGAATAAATGATCCATGAAGAACATTTACAAGTATGCCCTGGCTTCTTCTTCCCAATTTATGGCTGCTTCCTCTCAACCAAAGTCAGGTTGTCCTCAGTTATTGAACACCGATTTTCATGTTAGCCTGGAAAAACAGTGCAGAAGAAAAATCTGTTGCCAATTGAAAGAGATAGTTTCCCTCTATGAGTACAATGTGTTTGAAGTAAGTAGATGAGACGCTCCTTGCAGTAAGGGGTGAGACCCCCAGAAGTGTGTCCCAACAGCAGAAAACGTTGCAGAATGGTGCTGTAAATCGTGGGGCCAGTGGCTAACTGCAGGCCTGAGTTTTCCAGATTTCCTTTCCATCTACTGCCTTCTGGTGCTTGCTTGTCGACAGTTCAACTTTGGTAATTCTGCTATTATGCTGTGTTCTCCTTTTATGACTGTGCAAACAAGACTGAAAGGTACCGTATGTGCAAATAAAGGGCTTGACGATAATTAAGTTCAGCCAACAACAGGATTCACAGTGGTCCCTAAAGTGCATTTAGCTCCAACAAGACTTTGACTGGATGTCATTCATGACAAAAAGAAGTATAAAAGCACGAAGCATTGGAAACATTTCACCCATTGTTGGATCTAGAGGGTGGAGTGAGAACTTGAAAGTAGTTGTTGCTCTCTGATAATAAGACCTGCCTTGCAGCATTTAAGTCAACTGTTAAGTTTGCACATAAGTTTTAGTAAACACTGTCAGCTTTGTGCGTTGGGAGAGGGGAAGCTTTCTGGTGAGAATTGAAGAAGGAAAAGAGAAAAGATATAACCAAACCAAATTCTGCTGTACCATGAGTTCTGAGTGATTTTGAAAAAGAGGGAAAAGTTTATTACTTTCCGTCCAGAAAACCTATTGGAATCAAAGTGTTCTTTACGCTTACAGTGGATTTTAATTGCTGATAGTGGATATCTGTGGAAAAAAAAGTATAAAAAAATTTAACCAGAATTCTTAAATCACAATCTTTGCAACTTCTAAGAGCATCTGCCTATATGTAAGTAATGATCATCATAAGACATTTTAAAATGACATGGTAGCAAGGTTTTGTAACCCAGAAATAGGACTTTGGGCATGGGAGTTAAGAGACTTAGTAAATTTGCCAGCAAATGTCCAACTTTAAATTCTAATAATTACTGTAAGAGAGTACTGTGTCTAGTACTCATATCTGGAAGCCTAAGAAATTCGCAATTCTCCCTCAAGACTACTTAGGGAGATGGGACACATAACTCCCTTCCATGGTCCTGACATAAGTGTGGCAGTGCCCCTTCAAAAATGCTGTGCACTCACACCCAGCTATATGTCAATCAAAGCACGGAATGCTGCCTCATCTTCAGGCTAATATGCCTAGCGTGTTCCTCACCTTCACTGGCATAAGCAGTTCTGTATTTCATACTGAGTTAGGTAGGTGTTACTACTGTACTGCTCACTACCTAGGGGATTCAGTGTTTGTGAGAACTGCTTCAGTCCAACTGTGCTGGTTGGAGCTCCTCTTACGGAGTCCCTCACCCCAGGAAACTTCTGGCAATATCTGGAGGATACTTTTGTTTGTCACAATAGTAGGCCAGGGAGAGAAGGAATTGCTAACAGCATCTAGTGGCTTCAAGCTGCAAATGATGTGAAAGGCCAGGGTTGCCATTAAAGAGCCAACAACGCCCAGGACAAAGGCCCACAGTGAAGAACTATCCGGTCCAAACATCAACAGTGTGAGTTGAGAAACCTCGAGTCATATGCAGCAAGTACACTGGGGTTCTGGGGGAGGCAGGAAGAGAATTAGGACAGACAGTACTGAGCTTTCCTTTCATAATCTGAGGTGAAATACCAATTTATAGCTGTACATTTTAGAATCTGAAGATGCACACAAAATTTGTATTTAAATACTTTTTATTTCACAAAAAAAGCAACAGTGTTTGCAGTTAAACATGCCTTTCAATCAGTGCTGGTCATATGCAAAACAAGTTCTCAGAAATATAAAGAAAAATAAGCCTTTTCCCTTTATAAGTGAAACAACACAATTTGCATGTACAATATTATATACACGTATTTTCAAAATCTTCCACAAAAGACAGATTTTTTTATGATACAAATTTAGAATTCCATCCACAAGCTCAGACTGAAGGAATTAAAGATCTCTATAGGTGTTTAATACAAAAATGTAATACATTTACAATTTCCCAAGTAATTATTTTCTAAAGTATTGAAGGAGACTATTCTTTACAGCAAAGCTGAACACTTGGCTTTAATCAAGACAGCTGTGAGACTAAGGTTTGTCTCAACATGAGCCTGCTGATTAATGCAAATACTCCAATTATGCTGTAATTCTCATCTTATATACACATACACACATATGTATTATTGTACTGATGGTTTATACAGTCTGACTTCTGGAGCATTTCATTCAGCTAAGCCATGACCTTTACTTCCTTTGAAGTATTTCAAATTAAGAACTGTTCAAAAAATCACTAATGACTACCATGACTAATTCCAAAAAGGTGCTCCTTTCTCTTATTTGTGATTAAAGTTAAACGTGTCATGAATAACTTTTTTTTCTACAGCAGCAGGTATAATTAATAGCAACATATAGACTAATTTTTCAACACTAGAACCTGAGAGTTTGATACAGTAAATAACATCTTGAAAATTTTCTAGGAGTCCTACCACTCAATGTTTCTTAAATAATGATATGGCAAATCTTCAGCATGGAATAGCATCACTATACATGTGAAAACAAAACAAATAATGCTAAAATGCTGAAAAGAAGGAAGGGAGGGAGGCTTACACATGCACTCTCTGTGATATGCAAACAAATGTGTAGTCGTAACATTCACCATGGGCTGGATGAAGAGACAATGTGAATATGATGTAAGAATGCTGAAAGCAAGCATACGGCTGGATGCATGAAATGCACACAGAAGCACAAGAGTAATGAGGCAGCATTGGTTCAAATTTTTGAGTGCAACTGAAGATAACATGTAACAGTGCAGGCACTGAAGACAGAGGGGAAAAAAGAGCAGGAATGTTTCAGCTGATGGAGAATGGAGGAGAAAGGTGTGGCCACACAAGAGTTCTGCAGAGGGAAGGGCCAGCATGCCCCGCCACGTGTGGGTGCTGAGAGAGAGAAAGGGCTTGTGCCCAAAATTTCTTTTGGATTAGTTTCTGAGCCCACGCTGTCATGCACCACAGCAATGACGGTAACTCAAAAGGTTCATTACAAGAACAAAAATAACTGTGGGTACTCAAGAATATGCTACTGATGGAACACCACCAGAGTTTTGCAGATGAATACAAATTCCAGCCCACAGAAAGAAGTTACTCTTTAGGGTCTTCTACTGAGTTGTAGGGAACTCTATCACTACCTTATCAGCTTCAATGGCTTACCAATTACTGAAAGATTAACCAGCAAGGAAGTTTAATTACACTTTTAATCAGCACTGCCCTCTGCCTTTCTGATACTTACAAAAGTGCTGGCCTCCTTTGGTTTATACAGTCCATCTCATTCAGCTTAACATGAGAAGTGCTGGGCCTGATTACCTTTCACAGCTCAACCATGTCCAAGTGTCCTCTCCAGTCTGACTTGCTGCATGCCTATTGCTATTAGTTACACCACCACACTTCCACACCTTCAAGCCAGATGGCCAGGACTTAGTGAGCCTATATTTTTTCAGGTACACTTAGAGCCCTGCAAAAGGTTAAATATTAAAGGGAAATAATGAGAAGGACAAAGAAGCAAGTTACAAGTATCTATCTATCCATCCAACAACCCATCCATCCATCCTAGGAAATAAAACCACCACAAAACAACTATACTAGCTATTGCTAAACAAGGAACTATGTGGGAAAGGAAGAAGTACTCTGTCATATTATGAAACTCAATTTTCATTAGGTCCCTACATAGCCATGCAAAGAAATAATACAAAATGAAATGAGGAAATGAAAATATATTTGCACTTATTCAGAATACCAAAAATATAAATCGTTCCAAAACAAGTAAGCAAATAACAGAACTATTCTACTATTGCCTACACAGGCAATTGGGGGAAGGGGAGAATGGGAGATTTGTCATACACTGATCCTCGATTTTCACTGGGTACCTCTATATCCATGCAAAGGACTGAGTACCCAATCAATAAGATAAAGATATTTACATACATTTCAAAAGGAATATATGCCCTATCTCTTTGCGCTAACCACTACCCACCCCAAAACCCCTCCCCACAAAAAACCCCAAGTTAAAAAATGATTGCCTCTATAGGCAATGAGGGAAGGGGAGCAGAGGAGAGTTATCATACGTCTGGACCACCATATTTCATTTTGTATCTACAAGTCCCAGCAAACGACTGGGCAGTATAAGAAATAACACACAGAATATAGCAAATATTTATATACATTAAAAAATATAAATGTCTACACCTAGACCTGCATCCCAAAAAGAAAGCAGACATCTATTCCACCATTGCCCAGCAGGCAGTGAGGGGTGGGGAGTACAGGGGTATTCACAGAGTCAACCTCAAAGTTCATGAACCACCTAAACAGTCACACAAACGACCAGATTCAGGTACATTTTTTTTTTTTTTTTTTTTTTGTGGTGCCGGGGATCGAACTCAGGCCCTTGTGCTTACAAGGCAAGCACTCTAATCACTGAGCTAAATCCCCAGCCCAAACGACCAGATTCAAAATGAAGTTAACACCTCAAAAGGGCAAAAACATTGACATACGCACTAAATTATATAAATGTAAAATAAAATATAAATATTTTCTAACAAGGCTATTCTCCATTAAAAACCGTAAAAACTGAAAACACAAAGCGAGCCCTGCAGTAATCGTATTCTCTCTCCTGTGTTCCCAGGGTACAGGGCAAGGGAAAGAAGACTGGCCACACCTCTGGGTCTGAGCCTCTCATTACATTCAATACCTAAAGTCCAAAGGAAAAAACTGGGTTGGGCGTTAAAGAATGAAAAAAGTAATACACTCTTATTTACGTTTAAAAAACCGAACCCCCAATCTCCACCCCCATCCTTAGCAAAGAAACCCGAACAACTAGTACTAGCCACTGCCTGGGCAGGCAACAAGGGAAGGGGGAGGAGGGGATTTTTTTCATAGAATGAACCTTTGTTTTCATTATGCACCTAAGTGCCCACAGAAAGGTCTAGGTACAAAAAGAAGTGTCAGAAAAAAAAGGAGCAAAACATTTATATACAGATTTGAAAGTACATACCCCACTCTTCTGAGTGGGTGGATTTTTAAAAAATCTATACTAAACTATAACTAATGCCCACAGAGGCAATAAGGAAAGGGGAAAAAGGAGATCTTCATACATCCGGACCTCCATGTTTCATTAGGTACCTCTATGTCCACGCAAAGGACCTGGTACAAAATGAAGTAACTAGGAAAAAAACCAACTATACACATTTTTATAAAATGTACATATCCTGCTCAAACTATTTTAAAGTTATTGCTCACACAGATCAAAAGGAAAAGGGAGAAGAAGAGACTGTTACACATCCAGAACTCCACAGTTCATCGGGAACCCACATGTCCGAGTGAAGGACTGGCACCCAACGAAATACCATAATAAAGAAGCAGAAACATATACACAATTTTAAAAAGTATCTACCCCAATGCCCGCAGAAGCCCTGCAACTATCAACTACTCTACTACACACTGCCCACTCAGGCAGTATAGGGAAGGGGGGAAGAGGAGACTTGTCATAGAATGATCCTCAATTTTCTTCATATACCCATGTAAAGGACAGATATGAAGTAAAAAAATTACAGAAACTTTATATACATTTTTAAAAGTATATACTCTTATTCTGAAACCACTTTCCCTACTCTAGCAAAAAACTTTCATAAAACTTGAGCTACTCTAAAAAGTATTGCCCAAACAGGCAATTATGGGAAGGGAAAAGAGGAGACTGTTATACATCTGGAACTCTATGGTTCATTGGGTACCTTCCAGTCTGGGTACCCAAAGAATTAATACAATATAGTACTAAGAACATATATGTACACATATACACACATTAAATACACTTCCCCGCTTCCCCCATCTCCTTCCCCGAAACACCCCACTGCTCAGGACTCTATTATCTACTGCCCGAAAGGCCACAGAGGTGAGGGAGGAGGCAGCAACCATCATACACTCAGACCTCCACATCTCACCAAGTACTTTTACAGCCACGAGAGGGATACAGCACAAAATGAATTAGTAACTCAATGTAGTAGCACGTATATTTATACATGCTGAGTACATACCCCACTCTCTCTCATACCCCCAAACAAATCTGTTAGCTGTTGCCTAAAGAGTCAGTAAAGGAAAAGAGATGTGCCATACGCTGAACCTTGATCTTCATTAAGCACACGGGAACCCATGCACAGAAACATGAGTAAAATGAAACATTAACAAGTGACAGAACATTCGTATATGCTCAAAAGGATGACAGACAACTAGCTCCTCAGATGAGATCGAAACAACAGCTACTGTGACTACTTTGTTAGTTCCTGTCCATGCAGGCAGTAAGTAGAGAGGTGAATGGTGCACGGCCACACTTGCAGACTGCCACAGTGTACATACATGTCCCTAAAAGGGATGAATGAAATGCAAAAATGAAGTAACACTCACAAAGTAGCAGCAAAAGCATTTGTACACACTTTTAAAAGAAGCTGTCTTCCCAACACAAGCGCCTCCTTTCAAAAAAGGAAAACAAATACTGTAATTACTCTATAGCTATTGCCTGTAACAGGTGGCATGGAAAGGAGATTTTCACTGGACAGTACTTCACTTTTCATTAAGGACAAAATATACGGAAGAATCATAAAAACATCTAAAGCTATGTACGTACATTTTTTTAAAATGTGCCCCCCCAAGAAACACTAAAAAGTATCACTCAGCTGTCCTAGCAGTTATTGTGCATGTAAGCGGTAAGGGAAAGGGAGAAGAGGAGATTTATCATACTTGTGGACCTCTACTTTTCATTTAGTACTTGCCAATACAGAAAACGAAGCACAAAATAAAATAATGTAAAACCTGCAAAAATAAAATATACAAATAGGAGGGGGAAGCTCTTTAAAAAGTGAGTTAATTCCAATAAAAACATAAGCAACGAAGGCAGTGGTGAGCGGAGGTGTGTCATACCTCTGACCCTAGTTCCTACACAGGCCTGTGTAACGAACTCCAGCTCTAGTGTCGCAGTTCAGCCCAAGAACTGCTGTCCGTGCTGACCACACATCTGAGCTGCATTATGCCTTTCCTGCAGTGCCACGACATGCATGGTGATTATGTGAATGTTCAGCAGCCTGGCTGAAGACTATGGTTCCAGGTGCTGTAATCTAAAGCTTTTTAAAAATCCAATTCAAAAATAGGCTATTGGTAATGTAACAAACTCAGCACTTACTTTTAATTTCTTATTTCCCAATGCCTATTTAGAAGGATTCTATCTGGTACCCAGTCATACTGAAGCAGTGTGATTTGCTCCCTAGACCTAGGACTCTTCTGACCACTCCTTTGTTCTTACGGTAGCTAAAGTCCCATAAAATGAAAACAGAAATGTCAAAGAAAAATTAGAGTTAAGTAGAACCTGTGATAGAAGGTTTGTATACTGCAACAATGACAGCACAACTTCATTTGAAGAGACTTAAATAAAACAAGAATAAAGACATAAGCTTATAGTGGAAGCTGCCACTACTTACAGATTAATACATATAATTATTTTCATTTAAACAGAACAAATCGACTCTTACAACTTCTAATTTCATGACCTTTCAGATCTCTAAAACATACTTTTCTTTCTATACCTCTAGATTTCCAAATAACTTTTCCTAATAATCTACAACGTACCTTTATACTACACTCATAATGTAGACTATTTCTCTGTAATGAACAGAAAACTTATTCAAGCACTACATTCAAGTACTCAATTGTAGCAGGGATCTGTGTGCTTACATAGAAAGCATACTGCGACTTCTGTGCTTCAATCCAAGTTCCCACAAACACAATGCACAACATAAAATTTTGCAGAAAAAATATGAAAACTATTAATACAGTTATTAAAAGTTCTACCTTTTACTTAACTTTATATTCCTGACTTAGAGTTCATTCCAAGAGATCCCACATAAATGAGTCACTCCAACATTAAACATAGATCTGTGTGGAAAAAAATTTAGATGAGGCCTACTAAAACTACAAACAATTGAGGGGAAAGCTACAAATAAAATCACAATTACCCATCCAACAGCATAGCAATGAACAGCCTTTGAGTATAAAGATAGCAATGGATCATGAGTTACTCTTTCAGCCCATGTTTTGATAAAGTTTTACTTATAACACCCATTATCACACACATCTGCACACACACTCTCTCTCAGACACAGATACACAGAGAGAAAAAATTATATAATTTAAGACAAGATTTGCCATATGCAGAGTTAACATTTTAAGAGTAATGTAAAGATGGGCAGGTAATAATGAAGAATCATAACTGACTTTGAGAAGCAGCAAACTTTAAATTTTGTATTAAAGTGGAATTTGGTAATAGAACATGGTAAAAAACAAAACAAAACAGCAACACAAAGAAACCTCGAAAGTTTAGTATTTCTCCCTCACTCACAACATACAAAAGCATACTAACTTTCAGTATCAGCTTAATTATCATTAATTTACCAAAGCATAAGAGGAATGGTGATCTACAATCATCTCAGTTTCACTGTCTATAGACAATTCTGTGATTTTCAGGATATATTTTCTACTCAAAAACAGAGGGACAAATGTTTAGAAAAAACTAAACTGGGGGGAAATATACTAGGTAATAAAGCAGGCTATCTTTTAGCTTGACGGCCTCTTAAAATTTTGTTATATAAAAATATTTTCATAAAATAAAATATAATTTTATACACAACCCCACATATTCTAACTTCATATCTGCTGAATAAAAAAGGTGACCTTTTCCATTGTCTGACTCTGTGGAGTGTTTTAAGTACCCATAAATGAGTACCTCCCATTTTTATGTACATAGACACTGTTTCAAACAAAATATGAAGTTCTCAAGAGTTATTAGGAAGAAAACTTCTCTCCTAAGAAACAAAGGAACACAACAATCTAGGTATAGGTCTGCATAGCTCAAAAAATTCAAGTACAGTATTCTTCCTTCTGAAGGAATAAAAATGCCATACAATTTTGGCTATCTTCTCTCTTTTTTCCTTCTTTCTTTCTTTCTTTGGCCACTCCATGTAATGCTAGTTTGGCCACAATAAAAGAAAGACTATGATTTTTTTTTTTTCCAACCAAAGAAAAGTACATTTTTAATAGTGGAAAAAATTCAGAGTACACCATATTAAATGTGAATTCAACTTACTCCTATCCCACATTTTCTTTGTTCCTTTTAAGGTACTATGGTGAACTTCAAATAAAAATTTGTAATTTCTCAAAGTCCCTATTTTAAAATATGCTTCTAATATGCCACTGTATCATATAAAACGAAAAGCTACAGAAGGGTGTGATTGGGAACAAAAGCGTCTATAATCCGTGAAGACAAAAGGCTATGACAAAAAATACCAGTGTTAACAGAATGTTTGCTAAAAATACAAAAATGCATATCTATAACATAAGGTCAGCCTAGGGTAGGAGTGATGATGTGTACAAACTTGGAGGATACGGGCATTTGTGAAGAAAAAAAATAATTACAATTAATTCAGTTTGGAATAGTCTCCTGTGGTAATGCTATACAAGATAAAGCAGAAAGTGTCAAATATTTGTACAATTTAACTTTTTGGCCTGATTAGCTATTCAATACAACAAAAATTTAAAAAATTCTGTAGCACCTGGCTATTCTGCAGGAAAAAAATAATTATCATAGATATTATTTAAACTTTTCTCAGAAAATAAAGGATTACTCAAAACCCCAAATGCAAGTAGATCTGCACACCTGAGATCAGTTCTGTACGGTTGGATGTTTCACTGTCTCCATCCAGTACTCCTCGAGGCTAAATTTGTACCACATTCCAATAGCATCTACCAACAAGCAGCAACAGACAGCTAACAAATCAGTAGTCTGCAAAGATGGTGGCTGCTGTGGTAGACCTTTCCTTGTTTCACTCTGTGGGTGACTTTCCAGATCCTGAGGAACAGAAGAGTTCCCAAGCCAGCTTTCCCCCACTGGTAAATCCTCAAAGTAGAAAAGGTATTTGTTGATTTTGTAGATGACTGGCATATAGGTGACTATTACGTAATAAATACACAGTGCCTAACAGACATTTCAGAACAGACATGAAAACACAGCTGGGCCCTGAGCTAACCAGAACTCGTCTGAGTGCACACAAACTGGCAGCCACCCTGGATTCACCTCAGCTTTTGCGGAAGCAGCAGAGCCCAAGTCCACAAGCTCTCTGAGTGGGTGACAAAACGAGGTGCGGTTTGCATGCTACAGCCACAACGTCAGAGTTTTCAGGTTCTGCTCCATCCACTGGATATTCAACCGAATGACTTCCAAAGCCTCCTGGACACACCGAAGCTGAAAGGTTGTCTCTGACTGATTTTCAAAAAATGCCTGGACCTGTAAGTTCCAATAGAAGCATTTTAAAAGAAAGGAACAATAAACTTCAGGTAACTGTTCATCTTTTTTTTTTGGTGCTGGGGATCGAAATCAGGGCCTTGTGCTTGTGAGGCAAGCACTCTAACCACTGAGCTAAACCCCCAGCCCTTATCCTTTTAAATTAAGCTTCAACTTATGATGGCCATGCTGACATCTTGACAGCAGTAAAAAGAAGTACTTTAACATCCATGATATCTATGTGGAGTTCTCAATCAAACTTGGTGACATCTGAAATAATTTTAAAAATATATTTTCCTTACCTCCACAAGGAGGAATTTTTCTAACTTAAAAATGTAATGTTCAATAAGTGAGCAGAGCCTGAAGTTAGGCTTGGTGCTACAAATTTACTGTTTGAATTTTATTATCATTTAAATTACTAGTATCAGGGAGACAAGGGAATAGTGCTAAGAATGCAATCAGAATTTTTCTTCCTTGCCAAATATCCAACCTTTTAAAAGTAATCTCAATACAGAATCATTAATATTGATGAAGGCAGACAGAAAGAGGAGATAGGAATTATTATGAGACACCACCATCTCACTTAAACTGAGAAGCCTGACGGGAAAGAGTTATCTAGTCTCCCTAGAAGCGTTCTATATCACCAACCTCAGACAAATGTGCCTTCGTTGAAAACAGGTGAGTTGAACCAGCAACAATATTTTGTATGGTATAGGACCCCAGATGGAATCTGAAGAAACAGAATACAAGGGAGAAAAAGATGAGGCAGATGCTGGTCAGCAAAGCACTATTTCTGAATATGGAGGAAATGCTTTTGCGCCAAAGGCAGGGTGGACTCCTACTCCTGGCAACTGTGGCCCAGGGAGTCAGGGTTATCCACATATACGACACCAGCGATGGGGAACAACCAGCCTGCTACCCAACGAGTGCCACAGGTTCCCTATACTGCGCTACACTTACTGTTAGTGGGAAGGAAAGATGGGCAGAAAGGGCGGGGCGGGGGGGCCTTGGGGTAGCCAGATTAATTTTCAATGCATTTGATCTTCTCAAAAACCACATCATCCAGAAGTAAGGAGAAAGCAATCTATGTGCTATCTGGCTGGGTGTGAGTTCTAAATGATGCCTTGGCAATGAAGAGCTGTTTCAACATGCACAACCAAACAGCTGTTGCGAAACCACCCAGCGGTGCTAAGTGGTCTGGTGTCCGGCAGTGGCTGGCCTTGATTAGCACTTGAATGGAACACCACTGTTAAGTGACCCATGCCTTAGAATTACGTTTATAAATGTAAAAATTTCTGGGTGTTTCAGTTAAACTGAAAAAGAAGCATTTTTCCTCTCAGAGCAAATCCTAACTTCTGTGAAGCAAAACATCGGGGGCTTTTTCCAAATGTAGAGCACCAGAACACTGCTATGCACTGCTTTTCCCAGTGGAGAACACTAAAATCATTCTCTGAGAAACTTACTTCTGTACAAGCTTATTCCAGTTTTCTTTGACAAAATCCCACGCCAGCAAGTGTCCAGGAAAACTTCTGCTCACTGTACTAATGATAAACGACAACTTTTGTGTTCGGATGGTATCTCCCTCGAGGCTACTTTTCATTAACCTGAAAAGAAAACAGACTTAGCCTCTAAAAGTAGCCTCTTTAGGCTGTACTTCTTTATTGTTTCCTAGAAAATTACATTTTTAAATTAGAAAAATTCCTCCTTGTGGGGGTAAGGAAAAGCAGAATAATCATTCATGAAAAAGCGAGGACTGAAATTAGTGCTGGTTCCTCAACTAAAGCTGTATGATAATTCTAGAGATTATCATTCCCTAGAATGTTGGTTCAGTCTCAGAGTGATCTGTGGGTTGAAAACTTGTCATTTTTTTTTTTAAATGAAAGAAGAACTCACCGAGATAGGCATTTACATATATCATTACATAATAATAGTTGGCATAATAAGGACACTTAGGAAAAAAATTCTGGTAGAATTTAGTGCAATTCTGAAGATTTGTGGGTATTTTTTTTCTGGTAGAAACCATATTTGATTTGAATAGGCAGGTATATAACTACTCTTAAAAGACTGGGCTGTTTAAATGGTTTCACAATGAAGATACACTTCAGAATAGACTTTTATTAGTAGTTAGCATTTATTGACACTATGTATTAAATAATGCTATTAAGTGCTAGAAACAACAGGCTATGAAGTAAGCATTTATTACCTATCTCCATTTTATAGTTGACAGTTCACAACCAATAAATACTAAAATCTGGCATCTGAATTCATGCTGTTGGTATCTACTATGCTGTCCTATCCACTTATATTAGGAGAAATGCACGTCCCAAAAAGAACATGGTAGCATTTTTAGGGAGGGAAAAAACTCAAATGCCTGAGAAGATGCGTGCAATAAATTATAAGAGAGCCATACCCTGAAATACTGTGCAGATATAAAAACAAATGAAGTAGGCTTTATGAAGTAACTTGGCAAATCTCAAAGACTGATCATCCACTAAAAATAATGTAAAACAGTGGGCACAGGATAAAGCTACACATGCATGCATATATGTATATGCAGACTACTGAGCAGCCTTTACTCAAAATGCTTGTGTCTATTTGCTTAGGTCAGAGGCTGGCCACTGCTTTCAATAAAATGCCTATTTAAAGTGTATCTGTTAGAAAGTGGGTTTGGGTAGGTGCTGAGAAAGTCTCTGGGATAGGATTAGGATTTATCTGAGCAAAATCACATGAGAGAAGCAATGTGCCCCAGGTGCCTTCCTCTGTTCTTCTTGGGGTGACTTTCAACCTCACTGCCCTAAACTCCAGACACCTTCATATTCCTCTTGCCTGCCTAGAGTGCCTCTACCCTGCCATTGCCTGGTGAGGTCCTCATTACCTGCCTTTCTTTCATCTATGTGAAAATCCCATTTCCAGGCTGTCATCAGCTGGACATTAAAATGAGAAAGTGTGACAAATAAATTCATAAGATGATAGAACATATAAGTTTTTTCGTATTAAACTTTTATGAACTATCTGCATTTTCAATGTGACAACTGGAACAGAGCAATACTTTGGTCCAAAAGAATGAAGTACTGACTGTGGAGTTTAAGACAACATGTCAAGGGGAAGAAGCCATTTTTGAGTGGGAATAGGGGGAGGCTGTTGGTTCCAAAGCATATTCTGCCCATCTGTGAATGCTAAATCCCCCAAACAAAGCCCAGTACACGCAGGCTCTACATCACACTGTTAGGCTTAGCTTACAACGCAACAGGAGGACAAGGAAGATCTCAAAGAAAAAGGGGTCCCGCCATAAGAGTAAAGTACACGTGTCTTTTGGCTTCTATACATTATATTCTGTGTGTGGCTGCGTACCAGTAAAGTTTCCGTACATCTGCTGAACTGGCAAGAGCTTCAAGTATTTTGTTTTTCTCGGCTTCAGAGCTCACAGAAATATACTTGCTTAAGAGGAAGGACCAGCCTGCATCAGTTTTTGCTCCAACTTTGAACACAGTTGTCATAACATCAGTAGGCAGGCTGGAAAAGAGATGGTGAAACATGAGAATGAGAAAAATTCTGAATACAAAGACAACAGTTGACTGGTTGTAGTGTTTTAGGAGACAGGGTAGGTGGTAATTACAAAAAAGTCTTAATTATGCAAGAGTTAAAAAAAGTTAATTCTGTGACTGACTTTCCTGTTATGTACTGAACTCTCACAAAGAATCAGGCAGGTGGCTATATATGGTGGCGCACGCTTATAATCTCAGCACTGGGAGAACCAGGACTATGAGTTTGAGGCCAGCCTGGAGCTACACAGCAAGTTCAAAGCCAATGAAAGCTGCACATGTGGCTCAAGAGTGAGTAGAGTTTACTGTCTTCATTAAGATTTTAGGGCTGTGAAAGACTTCAAACTCCCCACCCCAACTTTCCATCTGCTGTTTGAATCTTCTCTCCGCAACATGCAGCGAGGAACCTGGAGAGAATCAATTATTATCAAAAGCATTTCTACTAACTCTATACTTACCCTGCTATGTTTTATTCCTAAATTAAAGGGGACTTATTTGTCACCATATATGCATAAAATTGCCACTATTAAAACACACACACACACACACACACACACACGCGCGCGCGCGCGCGCACAGAAATTAGTGGTTGGGGGTGCTGTTCAGTGGCAGAGCACTCGCCTAACATGTGTGAGGACCTGGTTCAATTCCCAGCATTAAAAAAAAGTTAAAAAATAAAAAAATAGCATGTATTGGTAAGTATGAGGAAAAATTGTAATGCTTGTAAAAATGGTAGTGCTGCTATGGAAAACAAAATAGCAGTCCCTCAAAAATTGATTTAAAATGATTTAAAACTACTGCAATATATATGCTAATTGGTTTCATTAATACTACTAGTTTATCTTAGTTCACTGAAAAGAAAAATTTGTGTTATTATCTGTTTCTTTTTTGTAAGAATCTTCTTGGTTTATGTCTTACAGTCTTGAGTAACTACTTTGAAGATAATGATACATAGTGCAATAACTATTGTTATTCTCTTATTTGATTATGAAATCTTGTTTTACCTTTTCATAAAAAATTTTTTAAAAACTAAAAATAGAATTACTTATGATTCAGCAACACAAATTCAGTGAAAAAAATATATATTTTTCCTCCAAAAGAACTGAAAGTAGGGTCTCCAAAAGACAAAAAGATACTATATGGTTTCACTTATCTGGAGCAGTTAGCATATCTGAACTCACACAAACAGAACATACAATGTTTTTAAAGGAGATATGGAGAGAAGTGACTGGGAAGTTGTTTCATGGGTACAGAATTTCAGTTTTGCAAGAGAAAAAAAATTCTCTTGGTGCACTCAACACAATACACTTAACACTAGTGAAGTGTACCCTAAAGAATGACTAAGATGGTAAATTTTATGTGTATCTGACCACAATTTTTTTTTAAGTGTTGTTTGGTAACACAGATGCACAGAGTCCATCTGTATCAACGTTCAGTTTTGTAGCATTCATGGCTCAGGTCAGGTCCTGGTTTCAGTACACCATGTGAGGCGAAGAGGAGGAGGGAACTGATTGGAGCAGATGCAAAACTCACCTTTGCGTTCCGTTAGATGCCACCCACTCATCAAACAGCTTCATGGCAGCAGCACTGCAGTTCTCCAGGTTGTGGGTGCAAGCGAATTCCAGCAAGACTGTGCGAAGCTCTCGTGTGGAAGGCGTGCCCTCATCGGTCCAAGCTTGTTGTTGGATTTGGTTTTGAAGCAATGTATGTACTCTGGCCTAGAGAGAGAAAACAGATAACACACTGATAGTAATTTGGAAAACTGGGAAAATCAGGACAATCGTATCTCTTTTCTCAAATGAGGGGAAAAAAAACCCCATTATAAATATTATTAATTAAAAATCAACTGACACATGAAACCACATATAGCTGGAGTAAGACCATTCAACAGAAAAAGTCTAATCAAAAGGTTGGTTATAGCCAAGAAGGACTTTCAAGGACACAATTCAGAGAGCGTTTAATAGCATTTGGACAGTAGAGAAATGTTATGCTGTATATAATAAGTTAGAAGTTATTTTCCTGTCAAAAAGTATTTACCAAAAAAAAAAAAAAAGTATTTACCTATTATTAACCACTGTTGGAAGATGGAATTTTCTGACCCTATGACTTTAGAATCCATAAACCCATTAACCAAAAATAAAAATACACTTCTCTACTGATGGTTGTTGTTTAAAAGTTTCTGAATTAAATATTAAAAATATATTTAACATATCAACTAGTTTGATACTGTAGCAAATTAATCTAACCAAATTAGCATAAAAATGAAGCCTGCAGGATAAAATAGTTGTTATAATAGTTGTCCATTTCCTTCCAACTTTTTATGTAACATTTTTTAAACCTACAGAAAAATGCAAGAATAATAGTGAACATGCTGTTTATCTAGATTTATCAGTTTTTAATATTCTTTCATTTACTCTTTCAGTGTATATAACTGAATACATACACACTTTTTTCTACTTTTAGCTGAAACATATGATTAAGCTACAGATATCTTATTTAATTTATAAGTAATTTTTAGTATGCAACTACCAGAAATAAGAACATCCTCCTACATAATTAAACTACCTTATCATACTTAAAAAACTGATAATTGTTCAGTAACATCATCTACTACCTAATCCACGCCATTGTTACAGCTACTTCTGAACAGGATGTAACTGCAAAAAGTATACTCATATTAAGAAACAAAAACCAGTATTTTCATCTCTCTCTATTGTCAACACCTAAAATAAATCTTATTTGGAGAGTTTTAAACTGTTGAGGCCATGTTATCAGCAAATCTTCTTTGAATAACCTCTGAGTAAGTTTCTTGAGCTGAATAGGAGAAGGGAAAAGAAAATCTGTTCAAGAAGGACTCAAAGTCTGTGATAGTACCTCACCTTGCCTTTGCTGGTTTCTAAAGCAGTGCAACAAAGAACAGACACTTTGTGGAACATATGCGTGGTAAAGCTTGCAAGTTACTAGGAGGAGAGAAGGTGGAAAAATACTTGCCATGCTGATGGATAATGCAAGGAATATAAATGCATGCAGCAGATCCCACTGGATACACCTGACTGTGTTCATGCTGTCTTCAACTGGCCTGACCTTTCCAGGCACTGTAATACAAACTGTCCCAAATGACTGAAGAATAAAAAACTTCAAAGCTACTTACAACTGTCAAATAGAAACAAATGAAGCAATGTGAGGGGGAAAAAGTTACACATTTGAAATCCTATTTCTAAAAAACTCAGTGAAGAAACATGGTAAGGCTCATTGAGAGTTTACAAAAACACAAAGGAGCTGGTGGGGAAAAATAACATTCTGATGTAGAAGGCAAGAAAACCTGATGCTTGAAGATGCGATGGCTAATTCCTTACATGATATATCAATATACCACTGGAATTTCAGGGTGCAATTCTGCTAGTTTCTACACTAAATCATTAAAAGGAATTCTCCAATAAATATATTTCAAAATAAAAATTTTATTAAAAAATATTCTTAGAAGAATCCTGCTGTTACAAAATATGATAATTTTAATAATTAATTCAAGTTATATTTTTAATGTTAATTAATATTAATGAAGAATGGCAGGTGGTCCTAAAAATTACCTTTCCCTTTTAGAAATAAAATCTGTTCTTCTATAGTTCCCAAATTAATTTTTGAAATTTAATCTCATTAAACAGTAGACTCTAACTTTATGATTTAATAAAGTAAACATGGCAAGTATGAAGAAGGAACAGATAGGCAGGTTATATAAGCTACAAGTATTGGCTATGCCATAAAATGCAAGAATAACACAAAATGGTTTCAAAAATAAAACAGACAAGAAAAGATGTTGGCACTTACGTTATATATTACATTTTGATTTACTGCTTTAATTTTACACTGATACACCCAGGGAGTTTTCTCCTGGGTCAACTGAGTTTCTTAAAAGTGAAATGTCAGTTTTTATTACAAAAGGTTTATCCCACCGACGCCTTATACATAAGAGAAGCACAGATTTGTAAGTGATAAAGCAAGAATATGGCTAGGATCAGACATTAACATCAGATGTGAACAATTTAACACAGTTCAAATGTGCCCCAGACCCACAACACTATTGTGTGCACACAAAATGCAGCATACACGATGTGCAGCCTCATAACAAAACTAGCAATAAATACAGAACTCTCTGGTTACAATTACATGAAATTTAATTAGACACTAATCTTAATCACTAATACATTTGAACATTGAATCCAAGGACTCAGAAATGTCTGCCATCTCAATTCCTAACCACAGTGTCAGGTTTCACAGTTTGAGTGTTTGGATGCTACCCGAATGCCCTAAGAGCAGAAAAAGAACTTCAAAGAAACAGGTTCTCCCTCCTGATGAACTGATGCCAATTTGGCTTTTAGCTAGCAGAATGAAGACTTACAGCATGAGTCCCTGATTTTAGAAACACACACTAAGCCTCTTGGTGTTGTCCTCTATACATCAGTCCTCAGATCCCACCCTCAAGTATAGTCTACTCTGTTAGATGCATACTGCTCCTAATAAAAGATACTTGCCTAGAAAACTAGAAATCATCCAGGATAAAGATGCAGTAGGAAGAAGAGCTCCTTGAGTGCCAATAAGAAAAGAGTCAACTCTTTGGACTAAGTTAACATCTGTGTTCTCCACATAGGAATAGTTAGAGGTGTGTACCCAAGACTAAAATCTAAACAGAGTTAATGGAGAGAGGAGAGAGGGGAGAAGAATGGCTTCTGGCATAAAACTAAAATAGCTGGCAATTTGTGGGTAGGTAGACACTGTGCCTTCACTTAGGGGCAGTGATGGTGAACCCTTCAGAGCTTTCAGTAACAAACAGCCCATTGTGGCAGGTTCACCATGACTGACTTGGGGTATACTCAGGAACAACACTATTCGATAGTGGGAAAAATGAATGGCATGTACTAATCTTATTTACTGCTGCCTGGACTGGGTAGAATAGTGCCTCCCCACCACCACACATGTTCACCTGGAACCTGCAAAGAGAATTTGTATATATAACCAAGTTAAAATGAGCTCTCTTGAGTTACACTGGGCTGTAATCTAATACCTGGCATCCTCAGAAGAAAAGAGAAATCTGAGACCTAGAAGCCAGGGAGAACGGCTGGTTGACAGAGGCAGGTCTGAGTGATGAGTTTACAAGTCAGGGGATGCAAAGGACTGCTGGCAAGCCCCTGAAGCTCAGAGAGAGGCAGAGAATAGATTTCGCCTTAGAAGACACAAACCATCCTGCCAACATCTTGCTTTTGGCCTTCTAGCTTCCAGAACTGTGACAGAATAGATTTCTGTTATACTCAGATATGAAATGTGTAACAATTTAGTATAGAAGCCCTCAGAAAATAATATAGTACCTCAACTGGTATTGATTTGATAATATTAACCACCTCCAAAGACATTCTATAATTAATGTGCGTGAGCACACACACATAAACACACACACACACACACACACACACACACACACACACACGATATACATGCTGAAACACACTGGTAGTGGGATAACTAGATACCTATACTAAAAATAACAAATCTTGGCACCTACCATACATCACATTAAAAACTAAATTCCAGATTCATCATAGATCTAAACATAAAAGGTAAAATGAAAGTTTTCAAAAGTAAATATGGAATATTTTAGTGAAGGCGAAGATTTCATATATTAAATTACATTAAAATTAAAAATTTCTATTATCAAAAGTATCAAAAGAGTGAAAGGATATTTGCAAATACAAATGATCAACGAAAGATTCATATCTGGGATACATAAAGAACTCTTATAAATCAGTAAGACAAAAGCAGACAGTTTAATAGGAAAATAAAAGACTAGGACAATTTATAAAAATGGAGAATACCCTAATGGTCAATAAACATATAAAAAAATTAATCTTCATTAGCCAGCAAGGAAATGCATATTAAAGACAAAACTGCAACACTGATATACATCCTCCAAATGGCTGAAAGGAAAAACGATTTATCATCAGTAGTAAGGAATGACAAGGATATAGAGCACCTAGACTTTGCTTACACTGATTATGGGAATGCAAATTGGTACAACTATGAAAAACTACCTGATAGCACAGTACTGACTATGCATGTAATAAAGCAACAATTTCATTTCCAGATGTATATCCCACAGAAATGCAAAAAGATATTCACACACAAGAATATTCATAATGGTGTTATTTATTATAGCTACAAAACACAAAAAATCTATTTGCCACCAAAAGTAGCAGAAATAGTTAACAAATGAATCACCAATCTCCTTACAAGATACCAGCATCAGAAAGTCGTCTATATTGGAGTCTAAGTTTGCCTTAAAGAGACCAGCAAGTTATCTGCATAGTTTTTTGGAAACGCACGCAAGAACCATAAAAAGTACTGCTGGTAACATTAAAGATATAAAATTTTCATTAGTTGACAACTTCATTTTCAAGTAAATAACTAGGTGGGTGTTCGTCCTTTTAAATCTTAAATATATGGTCTACAAGCTTTTCAAACTGCTTTAATGTAAAATCTCAGCTTTTGAAAGAAAAAATGGTAGCAAGAAGGAAAGCTTTTTCTAATGAAAAGGTATCCTGGAGAGATGTCACTGCTAGAATACAAATTGATTTAAAATATAGCAACATATCACAAAAAGTAGGCCCTGCAGTGAAACTAATCTGGGTCTGAATCTCAGTTTTAAAATTTACTAGGTAAGTGACTTTGGGGGAAGTAATTTAGTCTCCACATTTACCTAATAGGGTAGAAACGTCTGTTCTGGCAATGTGTAAGGATTAAATGAAGTAATTACATTAAACACTAAGCACAGTGTGTAGAACGTACTAAGCATTCAGATGGATTTGCTTCTGGTGTACTTCGCTCAGTTATTCATTCCTCACTTACTGAAGGTCACTATAAGCCAGGCCATGTTCCAGGTACTGGTTTCTCCTAGGGCTGCTAGCTGAAAGCCTTATGAAATAGAAAGTAGTAAAGTCTTAACATTAGAAGAAGCCTCAGAAACCACCTCACTTAGGCATGGGTATAGATGGGGTGCCTCCTCCGGGGTCAAATCTAAAGCTTGTATGTATGTGTGTCTGGTGCCTTTTATCATTCACATGGCTCATTTACCCTGTGTTCTCTCTCCTTTGAAAATGACACAGAGTTCATCACAGAAGATACACAGCAGACCAACAATAAAGGCAGAAAAAAGGTTGTTTTAAAAATTATTTAATCGAACACCTTTCTTTACCAGTGAAGATACCAAAACCCTAAAAGACTTACTCTAATTCCTGGTCTGATACTTTCCTCCTTTTCCTAAAAGCTACCTTTTTCCTGGGTTCTTGGAAAACCTGATTTTAAAAGCAAGTCCCGTTGCCAGAATATGCTAATTTGGAGAATTTGATAAACAAGAATTTATCACTCCCTTCCTAGCTTTAAAAATAAACAGTTTCACACTGGAAGTGTCTAAAATAACTACCAAAATCAGGTGATCATGTCTAAGAGACGCAAAGTCTCCAAAAACAAGGCTCCTTTTGTGCTTGCTGAGATGCTTCTCCGTACCAGCATCACTACCTGCAGGAGAGCAGCTGGCCGGACTCCTAAGCAGAATATTCTCAGTGCAAACATAATTGTCATTTCATAATGAGCACTAGAAAATTAATGGACATATCTACTTTGCAAAAGGGCCTATATCAAACATTCATTATATAAAAAAAGGTTTTCAAATAGAGAAATTCGCTTTTCATGTGCCCTATTTTGACGGCGATGTCAAAAGTGTGTATTCTGACGTTCAAATAAGACTACTTCCTACTAAGCCTTTATCAGCTCTTCACAGTAAGCAATGACATTTTGATTCAAAGTAAAGACTTCAAAATCAGCAAAGTAAGAAAATGGAATTTAAGTGGTTGCCCACTGAATGAACTGTGAATACGAATATTAAAGACAGATAACTAGAAAAACTGGCAAAAAGGCAGACTTACCACCAATCTTGAGGCCAGATCAATGTGCCCCAGTTTATCGAGAAGGTGAAAGATGAAGCCTGTCTGGAACAGGGCTTCAGCGATGGGCGCAGCACAGTTCTCATTTCTAAGATAATCGATCAAATCGAAGGCCTTCTGAAGAGGCACCTTGCCCAGACTAAAGGAAGAAAGAACAGGAAAAGTGAATAAGCTGAGATACAAAAGCACTCTACGCATGCTGGAAACTATATAGCTAGATGGTGAGTGTTGAAGATCAAACATTTAAGCTTGAAGTGCCATTCCACAGTTAGACCCGATATGATTATCTGTAAGTTCATGTGGGCCAAGGTTGAAGGTACACTTCAAGAGAAAGATACATAATGTCTCATTTTTTAATTCCACAAGTGACCCGTAAATTGCTACGATTCAGTAAAAGTATCACATATATTTATTAAATCGAGAGAAGGAAGGGTATAAAGTATCTGAATCAGAAAAAAAAGGTTTATTGTTGTATGAGAATTTGTCAAACTTACTAAAGGCAAGCTCCATTGTGAATTTACAGTGAGTACATTTTAAAAATCAACCATTTTATAGAAATAGTAATGGTGATGGCAAAAATGATATAAGAAGGACATTTCACAATAAATCAACTGAAATGAGGTCAAGCGTGGTTGCAAGGACTCCTCTTGAGTGTTCCTCCTGCTTCCAGGTCTGCTACCAGTCTACACTGGTAACTTGGTCAGAGGGTATCTTTATAAGGGGTCACTCCCATTCTTGGCTTTGTGATTCTATAATGTGAGAAGTGGTTGGGAAGCCAAACAGTACAAAGATGAAGATGCTCCAGCCATCAGAGATGTTGGTCAAACCAACCAGTAAGCACTGAGCTTCACATGGCGGCCAACTGCTGCTTGTAAAGAATTCTCTCACAAAACAAAACAACGCTTGAAGTCCGAAAGAATGGATCCAGCATATTATGCACCCTGCTTCTTGCACCTTGTAGCTAGTCTTGAATTACTATTAAATCCTTTTATGTTATTTAACTGTTCAATACATTTGTAGCTATTTCTAAAGTCCCTGAAAGCAAAGAATATGTCTTACACATTCCTAATCATCCAAAATGAATTGTACCTAACAGTCTATACACAGTAGTTTTTTCAGACTATTTTTCTGAAATGTTCCTTATATTAATTACCATGTGTTTGAAAAAGAAAACAAAATTACAACAACTCAAATCAAAAATACTCTACCCAGCAAGTTCAAAGATGTTGTTGATGAGGCTGGCTCGGTCTTTGTCACTCAGAACATAAGGGTTTCTTTTCAACTGCTGGATCAATGCTGTCCAGTCATCATCTTCATAGTGCACAATGTAGTAACCAGTCATGTTTGCATTCACTTTGACCCACTGTACTTCTTCTGTAAGATTGATGACACCTACAATAGATCAAAAATGAGACTTTAAGAGAGAATAATTGGGGAAGAAAAATTTTTAAATGAGTGCTTTACTTGTTTCAAAGTTAATATGGTACATATTTATACTTAATCATTTAAGTAAAAAACTAAATACCTGTTTTCTTGTGCACCTATTTTCATATAAATGAAGATCATCACTCATTTAAGAACCATCTATTTTCTGTGCACTACTGGCTCTATACTAGGCACTGGAGCACAAACAGTGAATAATGCAAATGTTGCTACTTTTATGGTCTAACACAGAACCTTTTAGAGCTTTCAATGATAATGAACAGTCGGGCTGTGGCATGCCTGCCATAGAAAAGCCACCACTGGATAAGTACAACATCACATAAATGTTATTGATGGAAAAATATGACATCGAGGGGCAGTACACATAAATGTTTTACCCATAGGGAAGGTCAGGAGAGGTTTCTTTGCAGAAATGACATCTAAGTTGGCATTCTTCTAAGTGACTTCAGAATATAGTAAAGGCATTAGCTTGGTGAAAAGGCTTACTAGGGACCTAAGTGTTAAAGGCCCAGAGAGAAAGTGTACATGGCATCCATGCACTGACCTGGCTCCTACCTTCATTATGACTGGGACATGGAGGGAGAAGAGAAAGTGTGTGTAGAGTGGGACAGCATGGGAAAACAATGAGAGATCTATATAATATCCTTTCTATCTCAGCCTTTGTCTTTTGTTATGTCAACAAAAGAAGAACAAATAGGGCCAAGCAGAAAAGCCACATAATTCAAAGCTAGCAAAATAAAGGGAAAGCTTGAGGGTTCATCAGGCACAAATATATACAAATTGAGTTAACAGAAAAGTAGTACGTGGTTTTTGGATCCCTATCATTACATACATAAATGTTGAGAGAACTGTTAGAAATTTCTATGGAATTTTTACAACTAATATACAAGTAACAAAGAGCTAACTGGCTATAAAAGTATGGATTTTAAAAGGCTGTAAAATTACTAATCAAGAAATGTCCCTTAAAGTTGGCAAAAAGAATGTGGATCCAATATCATAAAAGTATGCTTCTAATAAGCATCTTGAGGCTAGCTATTAGAATATACGCCCCACGGGTTTACTATTTTGTTCACTGCTAAATATCTCAGGCCCTAGAACAATGTATCTAAAAAGTATCACATAACATTTATTAAATTAATGAATAAATGAAAAAATAATGATTATATCATGGTACATAGTTTCAAATCATATCTAAACAGGTCGTAGAGATTTATGGTGTAATTTTGCTATTTCTAAAAAATACTTTTAAAATTTTTAAAATTAAGGAGAAAGAGATCAGAAAAATAATCTAAACTGAGACTAGCATTTTGAAGAATATCTCCTGTCAAGTTTTTTCCTACTTAACTACCAAAGCTTAGACAATCTCGTATTTTGAAACACTTAGATTATTTTAATATTTACTGTCATAAAACTTCTGTAGCAGATTTTTTCTATACGAAGTGTTTTAGAATCACATTTTAAACTCAAGAATTATACATTAATACATGAAGCTTTAGGGTTTATCAATTTCAAAAGCATGAAATAATCAAATTTATCAGATTCTCAATCTTCTTGAAACTTTGATTCTATTAATACTGCAAAAGATATCTAAGATGGAAAAGGCACTCTGATCACATCTTAACAGGCTATATCAGTTCAACAGTCTTTTTCATTAAAACATTTCATACTAAATTATGTTGTATTGTTGATATAGCATCCGGTGGGAAAGACCAATTAAATAGGTTTATTCCTTTTTTCCAGAGCAAAATACTGTTCCAATGAATATTTGTGATGGTGGCAGTTGCTGCTTCAAGTTGGAGCCATTTTTTAACAATCTATTATTAATGAAATTAACTTTATCATGAGCTAAACAAAAACAAATCAAAAAACAGGTCACCAAACACGATCTCCCATACAGCTTTTTTCAAGAAAAGGCTTGGGAAGAAAGGCTGCAGAGCCCAAATGTCCACTGCCCAAAAAAGGAAGAAAGTAAGCACGACAAGGAAGGGTAAGCATGACAACTGTTTCACTGGATGGATGGAGAAATCATGTAGTACTGAGTGCCCTGACTGATAAGCGAGCTGCCATGTTGTAAGCCCAGCCAAGTCCAGATGGTAGTATATCTGACATCATTACTATCACCGTGTTGACAGAACATATGCAGTGTAGCCAACGGCACAGAAAGAAGAGTTATCATTTAAAAGATCAACATATTAGTCTCTTCCTGGTCTTCTGAATGACCTAGAGTGTAGGACCTTAAAACTAATAGCTTTGCACAGAAGGAGCTCAAATGCGGACAAGGCTACCCTCATGCTTTCAATTTATTATAATCCTTAGCAGATTAACAGTTCAATTTTTACAGTCCACTGGGTAATAAAAGAGTGAACAACTCCAATCTTAATGGCAGAAACTCAGAAGTAATCTAAACGTGATTTAAAAAATATTTGTTAATGAACTATGAAAATCAACTACTGTTTTACAAAGAAACATTAAAGCACTCAAACAAAAAACATGTTTTTACTACAAAGTTAAAAAATTTGATGTCTAGTTTGCTCCAGGGGGTGAGTGTGATATACACAGTCTAACAACTCTCCCCTTGTTAAAAAGCATTCCCGGGCTGGGGATTTAGCTCAGTGATTAGAGTGCTTGCCTTGCAAGCACAAGGCCCTGAGTTCCATCCCCAGCACCACAAAAAAAAAAAAAAAAACCAAAAAAAAAAGCATTCCCTTCTCTAACATCCTTTCCTCTCTCCTTTATTTAACCAGGGAGGAAAAAGCCAACAGGAGGGACTAGCACATGATAAATATTTTAATTATATACCCTTCCTTATTCTTTTTTCCCATTTGCTCCCCCCCCATGACATATCTTTTAGTTTCACAGAAATATTTCTGGAACAGTGATAGGCTTTGAGAAACATGAATGTTTCCTGTTAGATTTAAAATAAATCTCTCTCACAGTTAAAGACCTTGGGTTTGAGTAAGATGTGTATAAGAGTGAAGGAGAGGGGAAAAAAGGAAAGAGGACAACATTGTTTTACTGTAATTTCTTTAATGTATAGCAATGAAAAGTAGACCCTTTTAGCTCTTTTTATGCACAATAAATAACTGTTCGAATTCATGTATATGGAGAAAAGTGACAAAGATACCGAGAAAATATAACTCCTATCTATGACTGAAATAGTGATGAAGACAGCAACCCTGAAATTAGAATGTATGAAACTATACTACAGACTTAACGAATTATCAAAATAATACACTGTAGTAAAGTAATATGTCATAAAAAAAGCCTTGAATCACCCTCTGCTATATTCCTTTGAGATCAGAAAAAAATGAAAATGCAATTAAAGTAAGAGCAATTCTCATTGGAGTAGTAGGAATCAAGAATATTCAATTGCTCTCAGCATCAAATTTTTTTGTATGAACAGAGATTTTCAATATGGTTTCTCAAAATCTTAAGTGGCAGAAACTAAAACAGTAGCAGCAGTAAGGAAAATAAGCCAATGAGAAGAGGAAGTAACAGATACAGCTTCTATCATTTATTGTCCCACCTCCAGCTCTGGATAAAACCAATTTTAGGGGCTGGGGATTTAGCTCAGTGATTAGAGTGCTTGCCTTGCAAGCACAAGGGCCTGAGTTCGATCCCCGGCACCACACACACAAAAAACAAACAAACCAAAAAAACCAATTGTAACATAGGGTATCTGGTATATTCCTGTTTACTAAGAATCTTTTCAAATGAAGGGAAATGGAAGCTACTTCATCACGGTTTAAATGGTCTTTTCCTAGAATTTTTTGTGGCCAAATTTGAAATTGAGTCACTTCATTATAGATTAACATTCATTTACTCAATAAATTTTTTTTTGTTTTTTTTTTTGTTTTTTTATTTTTTATATATATTTTTTTATTTTGATTTTAAACCAAGAGCATGTATTGGTACATTCTACATA